>KN880565.1:0-66227 GCA_000934385.1 Cylindrobasidium torrendii FP15055 ss-10 | reverse complement strand
CCCCGACTTTGGAGTAATTCCTAGTCACCCTCCCTCCTATATCCTATTTACCTCGCCCAAAGTCGTAACGACTTCGTGTTTCGAACCCCTCTGTAGAAGCGAGTTTACCTGTTGCGCTGCAGCTGTAGTAGCACAGTACTCCCACGCACTCGTTGGGCCTTTAGCTTATATTTCTCTCTTTTTGTGTAGTGTGTGTTTGTGTGTTTGTGTGTTTTGTGTGTTAGATATCCTCTCCATTACCATTACGAGTCTATATTCGCTTCAGTGCTCATCAGCGCGACAGCCTCTTTAGACTTTCAGCCACAGCGTTGGATCGAACCACCATGGATTCCTGTTTGTCTTTTTCCCACAAGTTGACACTGATTCTAACATAAATCAAGCGGATTGCGGAGGCTCAGGCATACCGCAAATGGAAGCGCAAACTTCGTCATTCACGGAAATCGACTTGGAGAACAACGAACTTGACGCGACCACGGTCAGAGGAGTGAAAGCATATCTGCGGGATCTCAGAGGAGACGCGGCTGTAGTCCATGCGCGCGCGGAAGCTCTACGACAAGCCCTACACGAAGCAGAGGCACTTCATGAGTCAATTACAACCAACATTGCAAAGCACACGGCCCTCCTTCGACCAATTCACGCACTGCCCCTCGAGATTCTTTCAAGGATCCTTTTCCTGACCGAATGTCTTATGGTGCGGAGTATCTCTGGGACGTGCAGCCCACATCGTGGAGGTTATGGAAGCTTGCCGCCGTATGCCGGGGTTGGCGAGATGCTATCGAAAAGTCGCCGAGGTTATGGGGATCCCTGACGATGATCAACGGGTGTGGTGTCGGCCTAGATCGTTTGCCAGAGGGCAAGCAAGCCCAGGCAAATGCCTTGGGCCGCGCGTTGAGACTCTCTTGCGCAGTTCCGCTCGACATTACACTGCGGTCGTCGTGGACTGTAGGAATGCATGCCCCGCAGTCACAGCAAGAACGTATTTGGCGCCTAGTCATTGCTTTCATGAACCAGAATGACGAGTTTTCTTTTCATCGCTTACATAACCTCCAAGAACTCACACTCGCTTTCATGGACGCACCATAGCAGCATTTAGATTTCGGTAGGCCCTGTTCGTTGAGGGCACTCTCTGTTGAATGTGCAAAGATTGACAACATGACACGACTCTGGTCAATGCTTTCGCCAAACCTGATCACAGGCGCGCTCACCTGCACCAGGCTCGAAATTGGTTGGAATGCGGCACACTCGGATACAATCCCACCGTGGTACATCGACTGCCTATCGCTGGTCTATCTAAAAGACAACACCGTCTTTCGCAAGAGGAAATCCTCAAGGGATTATACTTTCATTACCATGCGGCATCTCGAGTATCTGTCTTGCGTCTCATTTTCCGTGTCCATCCCTTCATGCCCTTTCACTTTCAAACCAACATGGTGGATCAGGGCCAGAGAACGCTCTGCCTAACTTCCTCTCTCGCTCAAGTTGCTCTCTGCGCCGCGCGGAGATCATACTCGAAAACTTCTGGACCGACCCGCTCAGCGCATACATCGTTGACGCGCTTGAAACCGTTACAGAGCTACGACTCGATGTTGACAGTTATATTTCCGGTAGTGACATGGTCGACGCCTTTCACCTTTGTGCAAGGACTTGCACAACGCTCTGAGGACACAGGGAATTGGACTTGCGCCCCGAACCTCAAGCGGTTGTTCTTGTCGTTCGGCCCGAAATATGTGACCGACGCGTTTTCGAGACCAGGCACGCCTATCGATAAACCTATGGCGGAGTTCGTGGCAGCGCGATGCCTGGGCGACGCCGCATTCGACGTCCATATTGAATTCCAGTTTGGGTCTGGGAGCAGCAATGATGCGAGCGTGATGCGTGCTCGGCTGGAGACAACGGAGCTGTACAAACGACTAGTGGCGATACCAGGCAACATAGAGTTCAAAGGTGGGATTGCATCAGATTCACTGCTCCCTCATGACACCTGACTTGAACCCAGTTCTCCATGTCCTCCGACCAAAACATGCACGTAGGGGGCACCTTATTGACCGTCTTATGGCAGAAGAGGACGCGCTTGTCATTACGACGATGTTTACGACGACGGTTTGAGCGCAAATTGCTGAACATAAGATTAAATAACACGACATGTTAAGTATCCTACAAAAACTGTAGTCTGAGCCTAGTCCAAAAGATGAATTCCTATATAGTATGTAGTACTGTAGTCCATTTGGTGTCAAATATACCGATAGTTTAAGCAGACGCCGAGGCAGAAGCAGAAGCGGAAGGAGGAGCCCCCATGCTGCCACTGGGCATGTCTCCGCCTCCACCACCCATACCGCCGCTGCTCGCATTCTCAACACCGCCGTTCTCAGTCAAAGTTGCCGCGGGGCTGACCGTCGAGTACGCTGTAGTGTCGATGCCGAGCGCAACCCACGCCATGAGGCCGTCGGTAACATCGTCGCCGAGGTAGACATACTCTACAACAGGATCAATGTCCGCAGCCTCCTCGCTCATGATCTGGTCGTCAGAGTTGGTGGTGAGTTCTTGGGTGTTGGTGTTGTAAGGCGCAGTGAGTTCGACCTCGGAGATGAGCGACTGGTCGAAGAAGATCTGGCCAACATGGCTGACTTCGTCAGAGGTGAAGGTGCCGTTCTCAAAGAATGTGCCATTCTGGTGCGCGAGAATATGAACGTGTGTTGCACGGCTGGTGTAGTGGCCGGGGAAGACAGTGAGCCACTGGGCAACACCATCCTCGTTGGTAGCCTGAAGACCGCGAAGCCAAGTCTTGTTCTGTAAAGAAGATTAGCTGGGGTAAAGAAGAGTGAGTGGTATTACGAACCAAGTTGCTCTCGTCACTAGAGTCGCCGTTACCGCTGGCAACGATACCAGAGTATACACCGGTAGCATTCGCTGAGAGAATGTAAGTACAAGCTTAGATTGCGATAAAGTATAAACGTACCATGCCAGAAGTCAATGTAGACGCCTTCAACGGGGTCACACGTGTTCACGTCGATAAGTTGCACGTCAACATAGGTGTCGACACCCTCTTGATCCTCGCGAATATCCCATCGAACGTATTCACCATCTACGTCTGCACAAAAATTAGATATTGACACTACTCTCAGCATGAACTAGACTCACAGTAAGGGCCTTGCGTTGTCTCTGGGCCAAGGACACAGGAGCCGTTACCGGTGAACAGTATAGAGGCATCAGTGCTGTTGGTCACGCCAGTGAGGTTGGAATGATGGTCGGTGGCGAGGATGCTAGCAAAATCGCGCTTCCTGTAAGGCATGTCGCGGCCTGCAAGCTTCATTAGCTTTCGAAAAGTACTCATGAAGCGGATCACATACGGAGAAGCTTGTCTTCACGAGCCTTCTCAGCCAAAGCGGCGCGGCGAGCAATGCCGCGCTCGTATACACCTCCACGCCTCATAAGCTCAGCCTGGCAGCCGCCCAGCGACCGACGAGCCTTTTGCTGGAACGTGGCGCGCTTGGCGAATTCGGGATCGTCACGGGCCAAGTGTGGGTGCGCCGATACAAGGGAGGCGGCGGCCATGGCGACCGCGAGAACTGGGGCAATGAAGACCATCGTAGTGAGGGGGAAGAAAAGTAAGATGGGGAATGTGCTGGGTCAGTTAGCACAGAAAAGCCTCTCCTTTATACATCCTGCATTGAGATAGCGAGGGGGCGTGGATGTGTGCGGTCGGTCGGAGGGCGCTGCGGCTGCGAGCTACGCTTGATTGGCCTTTCGTCCAATGAGAGGGGCGCAATAACGAAGAGGATAAACTCTCTTTTGAGTGCGCAGCCACAAGTGTTGTCCGCGGTCGGGCGCACAGTCAATTTTGCGGAAGTAACCCCTGCGATGTGCGGGGCAGCGCACTCTGCGAGCCAATCTTTGCACTGCATTTGTCAAGGATGCGTCATTTATTTCCATGGCTGTTCATTGGGCTTGAAATCTCAGAGGTTGAGCTTCAGCAGTGAGCGTGTTGCCGCACTCTCTTTCTTCGTCACGGTCAGGTGGTAAGTGTGGTACGCGATCGAATGGAGTGATGCCATAAATGATGGGCGCCACACCGCCGCATGCCGTGATTTCATCACAGAACACGGTCATTATTGAGTGCTCGTAGCGAAGCCCCTCATGCTGTTTTGTTGCTATCTAATTACCCTGCAGAACCCAACTGGATCCGTCCTCGAATGGTCACAATCATATAGAGAATGGGGGAATAGGGAGGTCCGAGGAGGCAAAAAGGATAGCTGCGGAGCGTCGGCGGAGCGTGTTGACGCTCCTTGACGCGCAAATGTTATGCTACAAGTTGTTCTTCAACACTATTGAACAGTGTTCATATTCCTTTGTAACTTACTTAGACCTGCACATTTGCACTGTATTCTCTCCCTACTTCAATTGTGTCGTCGTATTGATGTAGAGGTCGCATCGGATGTGTCGAGAACTCGGACAGGATAGGCGGACGGGGTACAAATCGCCCTATCACACTCGGAAGTGCGCGTTTGTGGATCGAGAGCTTTTCGAGTTCAGCTTTGGAGTATGGTTGTATACGGGGTTAACGTACTTATGCCTGCAAACCATGCAGGATGGAATGCAGCACTCCGAAGCGCAATGTAGCGAGATGCCGGCGGCAAAGGCACTGTATCTTGCGATCAAATTTTGGTGATCGACTTTTCTCCCCTTTGCATCTTCATTATTCATGGCCCGGAAACGCAAGAATCGCACACATCTCAAGGGCGCGGCGGCGACCGACGCAACGCAGGAGGGCGCACCAAAATCTTTTGTCATCAAGCACGGCACCGTCGGCCCGTCCCTTACCCACCTTGTACGCGATGTAAGAAAGGTCATGGAGCCTAATACTGCGAGCAGACTAAGGGTGCGTGTCGCCTGCACTCGCCTGGAAATTAGCTAACGTGGGTCTAGGAAAGAAATAGAAACAAGCTAAAGGATTACCTTGTTATGGCCCCGGCCCTCCATGTCACCCACTTGCTCGCATTCACCCTCACCCCCAAGGCGCCGTCCATGCGGATAGTCAGGCTTTCGGATGGTCCCACACTCAGTTTCAGGGTGGAGAGATACAGTTTGATGAAGGATATTCTCTCCCAATCCAAGCGCAGCAGGAGTATAGGCATGGAATATCTCAGTCCTCCGCTCGTGCGTCCCAGTACTTGTACCCACTGTCAACGCTAACACTGCAACAGCTAGTGCTCGCCTCCTTTCCCCAGCCCGGTCCAGGTGTACCGGCGCATCTTCCTTTGGTGATGAAGGCATTCCAGTCGCTGTTCCCCCCACTCTCACCGAAAACAATCAAACTCTCCTCTGCCCGCCGTGTCGTCCTCGTTTCGTACAATGCCGAAAAGGGTACCATTGACTGGAGACATTATGTGATTACCATAAAGTCGTACGGCGTCTCGCGGCGCGTGCGGAAACTGCTCGAAGGACCCTCCAAGGCCGCCGCATCCACCACGAAAATGCTCGACCTCGGCAACGAGAGGGATCTCGCAGACTTTTTGCTCAGAAAGAAGGGTGAACCTGGGCCAGATGGATACGAGAGCGCTTCGTCCGCAGAGAGTGTAGCTGGCGACGAGAACGACCAGGTCGATCTGGCAGACGACTATGTTGGGAAGAACAACAAGAAAGGATCTCGGAGAGCTGTCAGGCTCGACGAGGTTGGCCCTAGGATGGAGCTCAAGCTCGTCAAGATCACGGAAGGCGTACCGGGCAAGGAGGGCGGCGTTATCTACCATTCACTAGGCAAGTTCATATTCTTCGTGTGTCGTGCAGGATCTTCTAACCGCCCCCATAGTCAAAAAGTCGAAGAAGGAAGTGAATGAGCAGAAGGCTGCACATGCTGCAAAGGCAAAGCTTAGGAAAGAGCGCAGGGAGGAGCAAGAGCGGAATGTCGCGCAAAAGAAGAAGGGCAAAAAGGTTGCTTTCGAGGAAGGTGACAAGATGGAGGGTGATGAAGAGGATGAAGAGGAGGAGGGCGAGGATGGTGAGGGCGAGGACGACGGCGCATGGGACGATGAGGAGGAAATAGAAGACGATGAGGAGGAGGAGGAGGAAGACGATATAGCAGACCAAAGCAGCGAGAGCGAGGACGAACGGCCACCACCCAAGAAGGCCAAAACACGCACAAAACGGTAGCTTGTATTGCATGTCTGTATTTTTTTGTGTCCTTTTGCTGTACCTACACCCATGAATCTCTTGTTGTGTCCATCTCAAGGGACGAATTCGAAGCAGTCATTCTCAAGGAATAACATCGACGACTCGTCTTGACTCTTGAACTTAATGCTTAGTGTACATCTAATCAAGTGAGGCAGTCATTTTCATTGACATTCTTCATGAAGTACATGTCTCTATCCTCACTGTGATGCACTCAAGCATTGAGATGAAGATGGCTTTCTAACTGGAGTGAGACCTCGAAGGTTATAGCGCAAATGATGCGTTCGAGTAAAACAAAAATATATCATGGTTCAAACGTTCAATCTTCTTGGATTGTATTGCGTAGGCAAGCATTGTCTGCGCAGAGTCAAAGAGCGTCACAACGCTGCTCTGCGGCTATCATGTCTGCCTCCCTCTTGTTCTCCATCATCTGTGCCATTTTCACCATTCGAGGACGGAGCCATTCGACTTCTGCTATGTGGTTAGGTATCAGATGTCGAATACAGACACGAAGATAATACGTACCCGCCAATTGTGGCGGTCACAGCAGACACAAAGGCTTCACTTCACCAAAATCTAACCCAGGAAATGTTTTCTCGACATCCAAAGGCGGAATTTTCGGGTTGGGGTTCTTGCCGTCGAACGAAGGGAGAACGCTGCGAATCCAAAATATGCCCTCAACGGGGGGCTCTTCTTCATCGAAACGGAGCACCAGGCAGCACTGTTGTTTACGCAGCCTCAAGAAAACGAAATTGGTGGCAGTGGCAAAATTGGGTCCACAATTCTCGAGCTCATCGTCTGTGCAAAGATGTTTGGCGAGCATGCGGCCTTGGTGCATCGTGAGCAAATAGCCAATCACAAACGGGTCGGCACTCAAGACTCGCTGGACGGTCTTCCTGTCCATAGTAATTGGCACAGGTGGGGCGCGTTGCGACATCTTCAGTGGTTGGTAGTATTACCGGGAGCCGTCACTGATTGGTGGTGGTTGGACCTTGGTTAACTTGGTTTGAAAGAGCCTGTGATGGAATCACGGCATGTTCATCGGCACTGTTGATGAGGGTAGCACAATACACTGGAGTCGAGCAAACATCTATTCGAGCGAATCGGAACATAGGCAATCCAGATGTCGAGCCGGAAGGAAGGTCATGATACCTCAGAGGGTTTGACACAATCTGAGTAGCATGATACATGTTTGTTACTCAAACACTTTGAAGAGGTATGTAATTAGGTAGTAAAGTACTAGTCAAAGAGCATCACAACGCTGCTCTGCGGCTATCCTTTCTGCCTCTTTTCTATTTTCCATCATCTGTATAACTGTGACCATTCGTGGACGGAGCCAGTCAGGTTCTGTGTTGCGCTCAGGTGCCAAATAGCGAATGGAGAAAAGCAAAGAATAATCACCATCGAATTGTGGAGGCCACCGCAGACACAGAGTCTTCACTTCACCAAAATCTAACCCAGGAAATGTTTTCTCGACATCCATGAGCGGGATGATTGGGTTAGGGTTCTTGCCGTCGAACGAAGGGCAAACGCTGCGAACCCAGAATGTGCCGAGAACTGGGGGCCCTTCGTCCTCGAAGCGGAGCGCCAAGCAGCACTGTTTTCTCTTCAACCTCTTCAAGGCCCTACTGGCGGCGGTGGCATAATTAGGTCCACAGTCTCGAAGTTCCTCTTCAGTGCATATATATTCGGCGAGCATGCGTCCTTGGTCCTTGGTGAGCAGGTAGCCAACCACAAACGGGTCGGCTCTCAAGACTTGCTGGACGGTCTCCCTATCCATAGTGATTGGCACACGTGGGACGGTGTGCGAGATCTTGAGTGACATGGATGGGGCGTAGCGCGACATGGTGGTTTGGTTTGAGGACGCCCGATCGCGAGGTGCGTTCTACTTTAAGTTAAACTAATTGGCAACCTTGGGCATGAAACCTTCGATGATTTGGCTCACTGTTATTATAGTGATACTATATTGTATTTGTGTAATCACCTCCAGGGAGTAGCGTAAAGTCAAAGAGCATCACAACGCTGTTCTGCAGCTATCCTTTGCGCCTCGTTCTTGTTCTTTATCATCTGTACAACTGTAACCATTCGAGGACGCAGCCAGTCAGGTTCTGCGTGGTGCGTAAGTCCAGAATGGTGGATGAAAACTCGTAAAGAATGTGTACCATCAAATTGGGCAGGCCACCGCAGGCACAGTGTCTTCACTTCACCAAAATCTAATCCAGGAAAGGCTTTCTCAACATCCAAAGGTGGGATCTTCGGGTTAGGTTTCTCGCCGTCGAACGAAGGGACAACACTGCGAACCCAAAATGTGCCGAGAACTGGGGGCTCTTCCTCATCGAAGCGCAGCGCCAAGCAGCACTGACCTCTATTTGCCCTCGTAAAAGCTAGGTTGGCGGCGGTGGCAAGATTAGGCCCACATTTCTTAAGTTCATCGTCTGTGCAAATAAATTCGGCGAGCATCCGTCCTTGTCGCTTGGTGAGCAAATAGCCAGCCACGAAGGGATGGGCGTTTAAGATTCGATGTGCGGTTTTGCTGTCCATAGTGATTGGCACACGTGGGACGCGGGGTGACATCGGGATTGGTATAGGTGCTGCGCGCGACATGGTGATGGCAATAGTCAGTTCGAGAGTCGTGAGCACTCGGGTTCCGGACCTGTGGACCGGGATCCGTGATGGGATCACGGCATACGGCGACTTTGTCGATCAGCACACAGGAGTACGGCCGTCATTGTGAGTGCACTGGATGCTACTGAGTCTTTCCCTCGCAACATTTGTCTGTCGAGGTTTTTATTGACACGCAGAAGCAGGCGTTGAAGCCAGTAAACAAGCTCTTGCCGCCGAATACCACGAGGCCTATCGCTATCCGCGGCGACGGACAGAGATTGTCAAGACGTGCAGCTTAATTCTCCCCAACCTTCCACTTAATGCCGTTGTTTTCCTCGGCTCATATTGACGATCCAGAGAACCAGAGTATGGTGGGCTCAAACCAAGAGACAGCCATTTCTTTCTAAGCACTACCTCTGCATCGAAATGTAACTTGAAACTCTTGCTAGAGACAAGCATGCATTGCATGTCATGGGTAAAGTTGTGATTAAAGCGCTTATACTTAGGCTATGCAATAACGCGGTGCCTTGAGAGTGGCATTAGCTGATAGCGCAAGCTTTGTCAATATGCGTTTGCTGTGGTGCACGGTGCACACTGCACAGAATCGAGGATCCCCCGTCGATGAATACGGTTTATGTGCTGACCAACATTCATTCAAGCACGGAATGTCATCCATATTTCCACGGCTTCGATAATCCCTGGATAATCCGCATCGATGCTCCCAGGCCCTGTCAGATGTTTTCCCCTACCCTGCTGCATCGATATCAAGCGCCCCAACGTTCATTCATTCACGCACCTGCAAAGCGGCGAGGCAAGGGAAGCGTAAAGCACTTCCATCCCAGAAAGGCAGTCCTTATTGTCTTCCCAAGTTGGACGTTGCCTTCTTGTATACCCGCTATAGCCTTTAGCGTTGGGTAAGAAGCGTTTCAAGTGGACCAATGGGCGTATATACAAGTGTACAGACGCCGTGTTCTCGGAGTTTGTACTCCCTGTATGTACTCGCCGCTGTGAGTTTCGATGCACAGAACCATTGGCAGACGTGAATCGCGGAGTATTACGAGATATTTCGAGAAACAGGCCTTGTGCGCGTCCCAAGCCATTGCTGTCAAAAACTGCAGTTGTGTGCGCAACGGTAGAGTGTTTTGTCTCCTAGTACAGTGTGTCCAACTCGCGGCGTTGAGTATGATCGCGTGGGTGACGTCACTGGTTCCCCGCAATGGCGCTGGACGGAGCGCTTGTAATTCTGCGAAATTTACAGCTTGCGCTCTTCCCATCACCACAGCATGAGTCTGCCCTTTTTCTCGGACTCTTCGGACAAGAAGCAGCCTCCTACGGGTGCTTTGGAAGACTTTGTGAACGTATGTGAAATGCTTATGTAGTGAAAGAATTTGCGGTGAATGTGCTCTTCAGACGTCGCCGAAATCCGTCTACCGTTTTTCTGCACCACGAGACACGCCTCCTTCGAAAATATGCCGGGATGGGAAGGATGGAGAGGACTGCAAGACGATAGAACTGACGGGAAAGGAAATGTTTACCACAATGCAGGTAAGCCCCGTTCGGGTACAAAAACGAAACAAGGCTGACTTATTACTTCTAGAGCATGGGATTCTTCTGTGCGCTGCCTTTGGACCCTTCA
Organism: Cylindrobasidium torrendii FP15055 ss-10; assembly: GCA_000934385.1. Lineage (NCBI taxonomy): Eukaryota > Fungi > Basidiomycota > Agaricomycetes > Agaricales > Physalacriaceae > Cylindrobasidium > Cylindrobasidium torrendii. Next base: position 55,822 of record KN880565.1, on the reverse strand, counting down.
AAGACGTACATGGAATGTAAGCCGTCCGCGATTCCCAGGTCGTAGCGCGGCAGGTGTTACTGCTAATTTACGGACATTAAGAATGGTGTGAACCGGTTGCGATGATGCTGGGAAGTGAGTGGTTGAATGAAGTGCTTTCTGCGCGTGTTGTGGGTCTCCTCGTGCCCTGGGCCCAGCCAAGTTTGAAGAAGCTTTCAGGACTGATTTACACAGCCTAAACCCAGTGCCCAACGCTGACCGGGACCAGATTTCGTCTGATTTAATGCTAGATGAAGGGGGATAAGCGATGGGAAGAACCACGTGACGGGTTAATTGATAAACGGGGCAAAGATCGCTCTTTGTTTCCCTACGGCCACGATGTCGAATTGCTCTCACACTCTCTGCCATGGACGACATCGACGGAAATGATTCAGCAACGCCGACGCTGCCCTCACCGTCTGCGTCGCCGAGCACCCCGCCGCGCCAACATATCCCCCGCGCGCCCAACGCGTTTATTCTCTTTCGCTCGGCGTTCATCCGTTCCCGTCGCGTCGAGGGTGCTCTCGAAGGCAACCACAGCAAACTTAGCCAGATCGTCGGCCGGTGTTGGCATGCACTTCCTCCAGCAGAGAAAGAGGACTGGGAGACCAAGGCAGCGGTTGCACTCGAGGATCACAAGCGCCGCTACCCAGACTGGCGCTTCGTCAACGCACAATCCCAGCCGCGTCGTGCACGTTCCGATACTCGTGGGAAGCGCGGCGCCCGTGCTCGCGGCGGCGGCAGCGGCGGCAAGAAGCGGCAAGGGCGCGTCGATGTGATTGGTGACTTGCTCGTGAGCGGGGTCGAAGGCGAGGAGCTTACACGCGCCGTTGGCGACTGGGAGCGTGGCCAGGTCCGTGGTTTCTTCCCATTCCAACTGTCTACTGACCCTGCACAGTCTTCGATCGCGTCCTCGTCCAGTACGCCCCAAGATCCCTATGCACACTCTCTTTCATCCCCATACCAGAACTCCCCATACCAGCCTCTACCTTCGCCAAATGTGCCGCTGTCGAGCTTTTCATCGCTTAGCGGCTGGGCCGGAGAAGAGGTTCCCAGTTCTCCCACGGAATACAGTTCAAGTTCGTTGTCCCCGTCATTCCCCAGCCCGACGCAGGCCGCGTTCCCACATACATCTGGTCCTGCCTCATACTCTGGGTGGGGTCCGCCTCACTCTGGATTCGAGGGATCTCATTCTACGCCGGCACCAGCTTCTTATGAAGACCCGATGCCATACGACAACCCGTATGCTTACTCGGCGTATCCACTCAAGCACACAGAGGACTCTGACGACGGCCAGCCCGAGTATGAACCTGTTATGACCTCTGCACAGCTGCGTGCTGCTCACGCCGCCCCATCCAATCCGGAAATGACGCAGGGATGGCAGGCCTGGGAGCCTCCACCTGCGCCAGAGCCGAAAAGCAAGAAGGGTAAACGCAAGCTTTCGCAACCTAAACCATCGTCTCCGCCTCCGCCTCCGCAACCGGTAGACAAGTATGGATGGGGCATTCCGCCACCTCCACCACCACCACCATCATAAAAAGACTTTCTGCGAGCATGCGATACATCTGGACTTGGACCCTACGGCATAATCCTACTCTCTCCCTCCGCATTCTCTCCCTCTCATAGCAGGGCAGCTCCGCCCATGTCCTTGTTTTGTAGCTTCGCCTGTACATATTTTGTAGCCATTTTGTGTCTTGTTGTCAAATGTATGTTATAGTATCGCCTGAATCTAATGTTGAGTATCTTGGCTAGTTCTTGTGTTCAGTGTTTGGTAGAGGGTGTTCAAGCATTGAGCCCAATGATTGGGGGAAACAGTGAATGATGGATCGGGGGGAACTTGTATACTATCAGCAAGGTCAAAGCACGGTTTAAATCGACGCCACTCGGACGTCGGCTTCTGCTGCCGACCATCAGATTGGGATCCGATCGACGGCGCGTCGTCTTTTGCTTTTGACCATCGTCACCTCTGCTTTTTTCACTTTCGGCTTTCTGCTTCGCCCTCAGTGCACAAAAAATATTAGTTCTATACTTCAGAGTGCGGAGGAATCTCAAGGTCAGTCTTTTGCCCTCTCCCTCCACCACGTCGTACACGATGACAACCTTTACCTGTCAAATATGAAAGGAGTTATAAAATTGGACTCGATGCTCTTTTACAAATCCTAGTTATACTGAACCCTCCTTCCCCGCTCTCTGCTCTTGACGTCGTACTGACTTCTTGGCGACCAGGTATTATAATCATAATAGGTCAATAGAGAACACGATATCCTAAATACATGATGCAATGCCACACACTCTACCCTTCGTCCTGCTCAACTCAGGAATGCCCTAGCCTGGTTGACACACGGCCTTAGGAATGCCCATGCTTGAATCGAATCGCGTGTACGAATACGATAACAAAACACCTTTCTCTCGCATCATTCGTACTTCGCAAAGTGCGCCAGGTATCGCACGCATGATGTGAGCATGTATTCACACATGTACAGGGCATGATAATGGGCGGTATGATTGCAGAATCGAGTAGACGCCCATGTATTGCGTGCTGTGCCGATCGTATCCTTTGTTTCTTTTGCTCTGGGTTTTGTGATGCCAAGAACGTCGTCTCAGCCCCACCAAGAACATGACTGTTTGAAGACCAAATGTTAAGTTGTGTAAATCTCTCTGCAGGTATACTTATGCTTGTGTAGAGACAGTGGCATGTTCTAAAGAGACGTACCAAAGGCTTCGAATCCCCATAGTACTTACTGTGAATCCCTCACGCACAACGTACCGACGATTCATCGGCCTATGAGGTCCAGCTGATTTCAGACAACCATGCAGCAGCCGCGTCACCCTGGGGATGCCTCACATAAAGCCACAGTTTTTGCGCCCATGGAGGAGCGAGTACGCGGACTCTGTGGCTGCGCAATCAACATCTCTCTCATGGGTCTTGCTAATTCACCCCTTCTCATTGGGCCGAGGTTGTTTAGACATTCAGGAAAAATGTGCTCAGCCGCAGCCACCTCCGAGCCATCGCAGGGTCCATTGTATGCAGAGTGGTAGTCCTCGACATTGAGAAGTTCAACGCAGATTATACACCTCGTGCATGCATTCACCGAGGCGTTATAAAAGCTGGGCTAGGTTTGAGCATGTAGATACCAACGGATTCCTCCTCATCCTCGACGTTTCGACCTCTGCCTCGAAGCGAATTATTGATGGTTTTCCTTCCTTCGGTACTTGCGTTCGCAACGACTGCCATCTCTCTGGCATCGGCGCACCCACACTTGGCGCCGGGCGACCCAGAGCTACTCAAGCGCCAGGAGTTCCAGCAGAAAGCGCGGCGGTCGCTGGGCGATTGCCAGGCTGAGCTCTCGAAGCGGGGCGGTGTGTACGAGCGAGGCATTGCTCGTCGCGCGGCTCTTGCCGCACAGGCGCGCGAGGCGAGGGCCCTCCGTATGTCTTTGCTCTTTTGCGAGAGTGTACTAGGTCCTTACCCACATTGAAAGGCCGCGATGCTCCGTACTTGAAGCGTGATCTTGGCGACGTCCTCAACACAGACCATCACTCGAACTTGACCGGTGTTACCAACAGCACCGACGCGGCAACTCTGTTCTCTGGGAACAGTTCGTGCGTCCTTGGGCCCGAGACCACACAGGGTCCTTACTGTGCGTGTTTTGTCTCGACTGTGAAGGAGACGTTCTCATGCTTGTTGCAGATGTCAACGGCGAATACGTTCGCTGGGATATTCGTGAAGACCAAGCTGGGTTAGTGCTCACTGCTCAACACAGACGTTTCTTGTATGATGCTTATATGCCATAGTGTCGACTTGTACACCGATATTCAACTCATTGATGTCAACACTTGCGAGCCCGCTGCTGGGATATACGTGGACTTTTGGCATGGTAAATCTTTGCCTCCTTTATTTTATTCGCAATTCTCATGTATTCCCAGCGAACGCGACTGGTGTGTACTCCGGTGTTGTGGCTGGCGGAAATGGAAACTCTGCTGATGAAAGCAATCTGGTATGTGGCCTCCCTATCTTCATACACGCCCGCAGAGCTGAAGAAATGTTAGGACAAGACCTGGCTCCGTGGTCTGCAAGCCACCGACGACGAAGGCGTCGCTCAGTGGCTGTCCATCTTCCCTGGCCACTACACTAGCCGCGCAACACACGTGCACATTCTCGCGCACCAAAACGGCACATTCTTCGACAACGGCACCTTCGTCTCCGACGAGGTCTCCCACGTTGGCCAGATCTTCTACGACCAGGCGCTCATCACCGAGGTCGAGCTCACCGAGCCGTACGTTTCCAACACGCAGAAGCTGACTACGAACGAGGACGATGGCATTCTGAGCCAAGAAGCTGAAGAGGGAATTGACCCTGTTGTGGAGTATGTATATCTCGGAGAGGATGTTTCGGATGGCCTGATGACTTGGGTTGCACTGGGTATCGACACGACGGTGTTTTATGAGGTTCGAGCTGCCGCGACACTCACAGAGGATGGAGGTGTTGCCAACCCAAACAGTGGTGGAGGAGGCGGAGGTCCTCCACCGAGCGGTTCGGGCAGCGCTTCTGGGGCGCCTCCTAGTGCCTCTCCCTCTGCCTAGATGTATGGGAGGCTAAGATAGTTGTACGTTTTGGCAGACAAATAAAGTTCTCTTCTCTGAGTTGGGAAACTGTCTTATTTGAACTTGAGGCACTCGGAGTGACGGACCGGACAGTCCGATTGTTTTCTCTTTCTCACCATGACGATGCTGTTTAATGGCGACTACAAAGAAAGCTGCTTTACTCTTGGGGCTTGCTTTCCACCTGTTAGTTTTGAATGTCACCACATTTTCGACTTGCGGATTTCGAGGGTCATTCTCTGACGCCACCGAAGCTGATGGGGGGCCACTAATGGCCACTGATCAGCGCTCTCAAGAGCGCGTCTTTTCTCCGAGTAAAGAAGCTGCTCTTCTCTTCCTCCTTCCACGACCACCATGGGACAGCGTCACCAGGCCTTCGTTATCGCCAAGGTCGTCCCGCACGATGGCACTCGCGCCTACTACCGTTGCATTGTTGCCTGGCATCATCAGTGGTGTTACGGCACTTTGCCTTTGAAGGCCACCGCTCGTTTCATCGAGTTATTGAAGCATCCCAACCACGCAGCCATCGTACGCCACGAGATAGCAGCCATCCACGGAAAATATGGGCGTTATGGGCAGAAACCCGCGATCCCTCATATGCCGTGCGGATTCACTGCTTGGCTGCTGGCACAAGCCTGGGAATACGACCTCGAGCTCAACAGTCCAACGGAGGAGCCGTACATCACAGGGACTTCGTTCCGGAACAGTCTCCTTCCTGCAGGAATGGGAAGCCATGGCGGAGGTATATATTGCGCATATCCCTTCTTTCCTTTCTCACCACTTTTAGGCAACAGCGAAGGTATCACTGTCATCGATGTGACAGACCCCATGGATCCAGCGTATTGCTTCGTCCATGGTGACAGGCTGGATGCAACAGGATACGTGCGCCTCTACTACCAAGAAGGCAGCGATGAAGACATTGCAGAATCAGTTGATTCCAGCATCGCCAAACTAGGTGGAGTTCGCGTACTGCCTTTTCAGGCACTCGCTGAAGCTTGGCCTCGCGAGTACAAGTCGGAGACAACCGACGAGACGATGGCAGAAGTAAACGAGGATACTTCGCAGGTCACAAATGGGATCCCGTCGCTGGCCAGCCTCAGCATAGACGCCGCCATCTCTTCGAACAACTCCACAGGCCTCCAGGACCTCTTCTGGATTCCCGATAAAGCTGCACTTATTGCTGAGCGCCTTCGGGCTGCGCCCTCTGTCCCGGACAGCGCCATCGATACGCTTATGATGCTTCTCCATCACGGCATGCAGGAGAGCAATCCGCGTGTGGACCTTTCCGTCTACAGCCTCACTCCCAAGCAAACCATCGCATGTGTTACCAAGATCAAACCAAGTGCCATTGCTTCGCTCACCGTCCCGAAGTCCTTCACCGTCGACGGTGTTCGGAAACTTCTCACCATTCGCCCTGCCATCCGCCGTCTCGATCTCCTGCAAACATCCATTACAAAGGCCGACCTGGCTAAGCTTTTGCACGAAGAACCCCAAATTTTCTACCATGTCGAGAGCCTGGTGCACGAGCTCAGCCTACTTCCTGGGCCAGATGATACCTACGCCAGCGAGTTCGTCCCGGCATTCAGTCTCTTCCACCTGACGCATTGCAATTCGGTCGGCGGCGGCGGCTTTCCTAGCGCATCCCTACCACTGCTCTACCCACCACAAGTCGTCCAAGCTCTCACGGACTACATTTCATTGTTCGCGCAGGAAAATTTTGACCGTGAGCTGTCGCTTGCGGCAAAGGACATGGTCCCGCATGTGCTGATGGGCGCAGCGACACGGGAAGAGGGCGTCCCATGGAGCAAGCGTTATGTCAACGCCCACCCAAAGACAACGTCGGCGGGTCTGGATGGCGCGGGCTGGGTGTGTGTCTTGAGCTTTCCCGCCTTCGGCGATGACAACCATTGGTACTTTGGGTTCGTCAAGATGAATCCCAAGGCCGTGGTGGAACAGGACCCAGAAAAGGTGAAGACAAAGACCAGGCTGGTGGAGGAATCCAAGAATTTATATGCGGCCGCTGCAGAGATGGAAGAAGGCGAGGAAAAGGAGGAGGTACTCAATAAAGCGAATGATGCGAGTTACACGGCACGTGGTAAGTGTTGTCTTTGTGCGTGGGATTGAGCTAACGAAGACTAGGAATGAATTCGACAGAGATGGTCGTAGTCAATGGTGATGAGCATCTTGTTTGTGGGTTGAATGAATGGCTCGCGATCATGAAGGAGGAGGGCCGCCCCGTTCCATCCGACGCAGCCGTGGAGAAACTTAATGGGATCATTGAGGAGATGCTTCAAGAACGTCCATACATGCGGATCATGACTTTGAACGAGATTCCATCCATGGCAGCATATGCGAGGCTGTACGGGGCAATCAACCGGCAAACGACCTGGTAATCGTCGAGAAGTGTATAGTATCATTGTTCTCATGGGTGTATCTCTTGATAGTGAGTAGTCGAAAGGGATGTTCATCTGTTCTAGATAATACAAGACATGTCATTCTACGAAATGATCAGCTAAAGAATGCACTAAGCACTTACACGCACAATGAACCACGACCTGTGGCTCTAGCTTTACATATAGATGTAGTGCTGGTTGCTAATAAAGTGATGTTAGGAATCGTATAACGAATTTCTGTGGAATAACCATCTACGAAAAGTTCTTGCAAATGCGGCAAGCGCTCTTTGCTGATTCAGAATGGACTCGAACGGCAAACCAGTTCAAGTCCTGAACACTGAGCGCTTGGAGACCTTGTCGGAGTTCGTCCGTATGAGTTTGCTATCAGTGTGATGTAAGCCAATAGAAACGACCACATCCATTGCTACTTTGGTCGGGCCATAGTGCCGAAGAAGTGGCCTTTTAGCCGGGTGTGTGAAGTACAATTCGCATTTTGATCATCTCCATGCTAGTGACAAAAATCAGAGCTTGGTAAGGCTCCATCTCATAAATTTTATGGCTGAGCTCGATAATCCAAGCATCCATATAAAGAGAGAAATTCAAGTTGGAACAGCCAGAATCACTCTGCCTTCGCCCACCATGTCTTCGCATAAACAGCTTGCCATCGTAATTCCCTTCGCCAAAGGAGGTCTTCAACTCAAGGAAACCGATAAGCCAGGCAAGCCCGCGCCAGGGAAAATATTGCTCAAAATCATAGCCGCCGGCCTGAACCCATTGGACTTCAAGATGCACGATTTGGATACCCTCATTCCAAGCTACCCAGCGGTCATCGGAAGCGACTACGCTGGCGTCGTCGAAGACGTCGGCGAAGGTGTCACGGACTGGAAGAAGGGCGATCGCATGTGCGCACTGATTTGTCATCAATCAGAATCCATTATTTGCTAATTTGGGCATTTCTAGTATGATGGGGTCGGTTGGTGGAGCGTTTCAGCAGTACGCGATTATAGAGAATGATCCTTTCATTGTCCGCGTACGTGCCCAGCGCATAGCAGAAGACGTGACTCACAAGTGATGTAGATCCCAGACGATATGTCCATGGCCGCAGCAGCTAGCATTCCGATCGCGTTCACCACAGCTGCGATCGGTCTGTTTGCGGAGGGCCCGCATGGTCTTGGGCTCAATACATCACTCTCGTGGGATAAACCCGCCGCTGGAAAGTCCGCCATCATAATCTCCGCGAGTTCGTCTGTCGGGCAATATGGTACGTTTGACCATCCACGACATGCTAGAAGTCTTCTTATTGAATACGCTCCAGCTATCCAGCTTCTCAAGTTCCTGGGCGTGACTACCATTGTCGCTTACGCCTCCCAACGCCACGCCGACTACCTCAAAGAGCTTGGCGCAACAGACTTTGTCGATCGTAATACAGTGAGCATCGCTGCCCTACCCAATCACTTCTTCACCAAGTTCGATATTGTTTTCGACGCTTTCGCTTCTTATGAGGCCATGGCTGCCGGATGCGACCTTCTCCGCAATGGAGGCGGTTTCACGACAGTCATTCCGAGCTGGGATCCCTTTCCACCGGAGTTGGCCGAAAGGTTTGCGAAGGGGAGCAAACGAGTGGCGAAAATTATTGCGTCGTACGGTGTCGACTCGAACACGCAGGCACTGGGCCATTTGGTAGTGAAGAATTTTGCTGAGCTATTTAGCAAAGGCATTGTCAAGGTACTATGCGTCTTCCATTCGTTTGTCAGAATCAGCGCTCATCTAAATTGTAGCCCAACCGCGTGGAAGTGCTTCCCGGTGGACTCGAAGGCGTGATTGAGGGTACGGAACGCCATCGACAGGGGAAAGTCAGTGGAGTTAAGCTTGTAGCTCTGCCTCATGGCGTGTCAGAATAAGGAAGTTGCTAGACTCGCACACAAATTCTAAAATTGTTACTTAGAAAAAGCTAGTGTTCCGTGGCGAGAAGTCCGGGGTTTAGATATTGCCACCGCTCGTAGCACGAGGCTACTGGCCACATGGTGGACAATTTGCACAGCTCCTTCAGCGTGAGTGGGAAAGTCGTGCGTGAAAGATATTTAAATTCGAGGCCGTACAAATATTCACTACGTGATTCTGGAGATGAGTTGGCGATTGACGCAGTCTGAGAGGGCTCAGAGGAGCCGCTATGATTCTGAATGCGCGGTTCGGATCACGAGTTGCACCTGAAAAAGGACATTCCGACACTTCAATAAAGACCTCCTTCATGTTCAGAAAATAGTTAGCAAAGTGAAGCGCGCCGACAATATTTTGCTGACTCAATACTGATCGCACGACGGATAGGACTTCTTTCCGAAGGACTGCTCCAGGCGCCGCAGGCAGTCCAAGAAGGGCCGTGGTTTACTAAGCATGCAGTGCTCTTGGACTTGTGTTGTAAGCACTTCGAGGAAACCCCTTTAATTTATGCAACTTTTTGGTCTTAAACCACCACTAACCATGGCCTTTTAGCCGTGTTGGCACTCCCGCGAACTGTGTGCTCTGGCGAAATTAAGAGCGGATGCTGCGAAATCGTAAGCAGTATCAAAACATCCGCGCTTTTTCCTCTGTAAGCTGTACCTTGGACTCGTCGTGAACGAACAGCCTACCACTATGCGCACATATAAGTGCTCGTTGATTCTAACCGGAAGCTCAACACTCTACGACATCTTCACAATGTCTTCCCAGAAGCAACTCGCTATCGTTACTCCCTTGGCACAAGGAGGCCTTCATCTGAAGGAGGTCGACGTCCCAACCAATCTTGGGCCTGGGCAGATTTTGCTCAAGGTCGTCGCCGCTGGGCTGAACCCGCTGGACTACAAGATGCACGACCTCGGCGTCCTCGTTTACAACTACCCGATTATCCTCGGAGGTGACACCGCTGGTGTAGTCGAAAAAGTCGGCGAAGGCGTCTCGAACTGGAAGACGGGGGACCGCATGTGCGTGTTCATTTTCCATCAACTACATTGTTCCACGAGCTGAAACCTTCGAAGTATGTTCAGTGGTGTTGGAGGCGCATTTCAGCAGTACGCTGTTATCGAAAACAGCCCTTACATTTTGCGCGTACGTCTTAGTGCTAGTCCAATGGGTGTTTTTTTGACAAGGATGCAGGTCCCAGATAACTTGTCCTTGAGCGAAGCGGCTACCATTCCAATCGCATTTACCACCGCTGTCATTGGACTGTTCTCAGAAGGAGCACACGGTCTTGGCCTCAATCCTTCGTTTTCGTGGGACAAACCCTCCGCCGGAAAGTCGGCTATAGTAATCTCCGCTAGTTCGTCTGTTGGGCAATACGGTACGTTCTGTTATTATCATCACAACGGGAAAGGCTGACATACAACGCTTTCTAGCCATCCAGCTTTTGAAATTCCTTGGTGTCAGCTCCATCGTCGCTTATGCCTCCCAGCGCCACGCCGACTACCTCAAGGAGCTCGGTGCAACTGAATTTGTCGACCGCAACGCCATCAGCCTCGCAGACCTTCCAAACCACTTTCCCACCAAATTCGACATAGTCTTCGACGCTCTGGGTAGCCCTGAGGCCATCAAAGCTGGATGCGACCTCCTCCACGACGGCGGTGGATTCACCACTGCCATGCCGAACTGGGAGCCATTCCCAGCCGAGCTGACAGAGAGGTTCGCGAAAGGGAACAAAAAGCTCGCACAGATCATTGCGTCGTACGTTTTTTCGAACACACAGGCGCTGGGGGAGCTAGTTGCGGAGAACTTTTCCAAGCTGTATGACGAGGGTTTCGTCAAGGTTCGTGGTATCGCTTCGTTCAGCAGGTTGGGTCTAACCGATACTTTAGCCAAACCGCGTGGAAGTACTTCCTGGTGGATTGAAGGGTGTGATTGAGGGTACAGAGCGTCACCGGCAGGGCAAAGTCAGTGGTGTGAAGCTTGTCGCGCTTCCTCACGGAAAAGAATGATAGTACTTTGATGGGCTAACTTGTAGAAATGTACTTGGTTAATAATTTGACGAACGTAACTCGAAGAACGTGATCCATCAGCTCAGCAGAGGTCTAAGGCACTAATCCATACCACTCAAGGGATACAGCACGTACGGCGAGGGCACAGAGTAGTTGCATGCCATCTTCAAGCCTGATACATGTGTCCTATGCCTCTGTGAGAACTCAACACAAACCCAAATTCTCGCTCCAGCTTCTCAGCCAGTTGAACGGGTATACCTGCAGATACTCCACCTGCTAGGAAATACAGAGTGATAAAATATACTCATACACCCCAATTACATAGCTATACATCATCCTCATCGATTTGAATCTCGTCTTCATTCACGGCCGGTGCCTCTGCCTGCCCATTCGCGTCCGGCTTGTGCAACGCCGTAGTCGTCGCTGCCACAAACATTTTGTCTGCCGCCGCCATCGCATCCTTGGGATCCTCCGGCTTCCCTGCGCCCTCTCCACCACGCGCCGCAACCGTCTGACTTGCCAAATAGCTCGCCTCGGTGTTGAACTGCGCCTGTACACTCCGCTTAATACGAAGCATCTCACGGAACGTGTCTTCAGAGCCCGTGTCGATCTCGAACGCGTTCCACTCCTGCCAGAACGTAGGATTCGTGCGGGGGTCGCAGAATTGAGAGGCATGGGCGTAGATGGCGCGCGCACGGTCAATCTCGCCAAGTTTTCGCTCCAGGGCCGCAAAGCGCAAGCACATCTCGGCTGTTTGTCTGTCCGGCAAAACTACAAAATAGTCAGTATACAGGAGTCTGGCGCATAAGAGCAAGTCACATACCTTCAAGTGCTCGCTCATATATTGCGCGGGTTGCAGGTAAGCCGTAGTTCGCCGTAGCCTTGGCGATGTACACAGTGAACATTTCGAATTTATCTTCGTCCTGAACGACTTGTGTTGCCCGGTCGTACACGTTCATTGCCCTCTTCGCCAGGCCATGGTCCTCTTCCATTTGCGCATACATCAGGAACAATGGTTTGCAGAATTTCGGAGGGCACTTCTCCAGTGCTTGCTCGAACAGGTCGCGCGCGCGCTCGAGTTTGGATCCTCCGAAGCGTTTGAGGAACTTGGCAAGGTAGATATTCCATATCTCGAATGATACCGGGAACGTGAAGAGTTCTACACCGCGTTCATAAACCTGAAGAGGAGGATGAGTCTATGAGAGGGCAGCCAGGAAATACCATACCTTGAAACTCTCCTCAAAGTAGTCATTCTCCTCCAAGAAGGCGGCATAGTTGACGATGACTTGTGCATTCGCAATCCGTAGCTCCAGAATTTTGTCGTATACCTGCTTGGTGGTCTCGACGGAGCCAATGGACTCTTCGAGGTCGACATAGAATGACCATAGCTTCAGCGATTTGAACAAACGCGCCTGTGCAGACAGAGACTTGATGCCAATGAGGATCGAAAAGCAGATAGTTTGAGAAATGGACATACGTGATCGTGGTAATTGAGACGAGGGTTTTTGGGTACCGCCGCCCCGCGCTGCATGACCCGGATGGCTTCATCGTAGTTCCTAGACATCGTCAGCTCGTGCTTTATAAAAAGATGAGGCACGCACTCGTGCCGAAGCTCCAGTTCAGCCCATTCACACCAAATCTCCGCCAGGTCATCGACAGCCTTGAAGTTGACTTTGGTCGCTTTCTCCAAGATCTTCCGCGCACTGTCAAGATCAGGCTCTGCAGAGCCACTTGCGCCGCCTTCCTCATAAAATTTGGCAAAGTTGATATATAGTCGATGGAGGTTGGCTGTTGCCTTGCGCGGACTGACCGACTCGAGTGCGCGAGTGTAAGTTGCTGCAACCTAATGGAGGATAAGATTTCAGGAAACCAATGAGCGAGCATTCACCATACCTTCTCGTCGTCCTCGCCCCAGAGAGCAACTCGTTTCTCCCACTCCTGAACATCGTGAGGATTCCGGCGAATGAGGACGTCGTTCACCAAGAAAGGCCGTCGGTCCATGAGCTCTTCAAAGTCCTTCATTCGTGTATCCAACTCTGCCTCCATCTCTGCCGCCTCTTCCTCGTCCTCCTCATCCTGCAAACTCTGCATCATGGCACTGATGAGCGACTCGCAGAATTCCGCATATACATCGAAAATTTGGGTGAAGTCGCGAATGGTGAGCACGGAGGTAATGCCCTTTTCGAATATTTCCTTCGCCCGGTCAAACTCGCCTCGTTTGATCCAGTATGTCGCCATGCCCGTCCACAGGCGGCCTGCTTGATCCTTGTAGACAGCCAAACCATCGTTCTGAATGATCTTTTCGATGTTTATCTTTCGTGGACTCCGCCAGTCCTCATCCTCGTCTATCTTGCCCTCTGCCTGCGTTGTGTCCATCTCATTGTCCACAGCCTGCGTCTCCTCGACATCGAGTCCCACATCATCCGAGAACTTTTCGACGACGTCGATAAAGTCGCCAAGCAGTTGGTAAGGGCTCTTTCCCTCTGGACTGGTGTATTCTCCGCGCGATGCCTTGCGCGCTAAGGCTAGCAGGAGTTTGGACGCTTCCAGGGCACGTGGTGGGCCAACAGTTGGTGCGAGTAATAGTTTGGTGAAGTGCTCGGTGATGCTGGGGTCGACGGCCAAATAACGGCGGTACACGGAGACGAGGGTCGCGCCGCCGCGCGTCTCTGACCATAGGAGGTAGCGGACCCAGATGCGGGAATGGAGAGAGGGCGGCAGGGTGCGCAGAGCGCGGTCGAAAGTGTGACGAGCATGGCTGTACGATATCATGGGAGGGCATTGTGGGTGAAAGAATATCGAAAGGTACATGAGCCATAAGCGGGGAAGCTACAAATCGTCAGAAAATGAAATGCAGGCCAGGACGTTGACGCACCTTGGGCAGATACATAAGGGCGCGTTCGAAGGTCGCAACCAGTGCTTTCCATTCTTCCCAGCCCACTACTCCGTCCAGGGCACCCTCCCACTGCTCGATATCCTCTTTCTCTTCCTCCAACGCGTCCTTCATTTCTGGCAGCTTTTTCTTTCCACCGGCACGCTTCTTGATGATTTGCCTTCCAAGCACAAAGGACATCCGCATGGTGAGATATGACTTCCATAGCTTGAAGGATCCTGGGAATTGGGCCAACGCGGACTCGTAGAGATACGTCAACCGTTGGACAGACAGGCGCCGGAGTGGTGTCGAAAGAGGGCCAAGAAGAGCGGCTACCTCTTCTGGGAGGTCTGGCGGCCGTTCTGTTTTGATTTGAGACGTGTAGGCTTCCCGAGAGCTGTGAATAGCAGACCACCATACCCGGAATGACTGGGGATTGCGAAGCAGGTCCTCCTCCCGATGCACGTCCTGCACCGTCAATAAATCCGGGTGAGTGACTGGTGATGGCGTCGGGAACGTCAGATGCAGCAGCGCCGTGAGCTCCTCGACCGTCGTCTTTTTCTCGTCCATCGTCGACGCGTCCTGGTGGTTTCTGATGAACCTCGCGAGTCCCGATCGCTGAACGCTTCGGATATCGGGACGGTCATGTAACTCAGTCTTATACCACCACCATCATCGTCTCCGAATGTCACTGCTGGCCAACTTTCCCTCAGAAATACTCCAGGAAATCTTTATACAATGCTGCACAGAGACAGCAAAGGACATGCCGCTGTGCTGTAACTACTGTTTGACCATCCATCCATACAGTCTGGACTTTGCGGTTCCCAATCAACACGCACTACGCCAAATATGTCGACGGTGGCAGACAATCGTCGACGGTACCTCGCAGCTATGGTCTACCATCCGAATCTCCTCAATGATGTATCCCCCTCTTGCCCTCGATTTGGCTGAAAGTATTTCACGTCGCTTCGTTCGGACGGCACTGAAGCGATCCGGCACAGCTCTCATCGACATCCAGATCGACTACCATATGTGGTTCTTCGTTTCGCCAGTGCTTATTCCCGAGCAGCATCGCTGGCGCTCGCTGTTGCTTGGTCTACTGTGTATACAAAGACGCCCGGGAACCCTTACGCAAGTGACACCTTACTTTGTTCCTGAGACTAGCCAGGAGACCGTATTCCCTTGGAAAAT
This sequence comes from Cylindrobasidium torrendii FP15055 ss-10, assembly GCA_000934385.1. Lineage (NCBI taxonomy): Eukaryota > Fungi > Basidiomycota > Agaricomycetes > Agaricales > Physalacriaceae > Cylindrobasidium > Cylindrobasidium torrendii. The sequence goes on along the minus strand of KN880565.1, from coordinate 40,802 downwards.
CAAAAACAAAGCTGGAGATGACACAATTCCGACGTTTGAAAACGCCCAAGCACTACAGCGGATCAGATGTGGTGTTGCCCTACTTGCCAGTGTGGTGCCCCTCCCATGGGTTCAGATCGTCGACCTCAGTGTCGATTTTTCTGTCAATGAGGTGGAACGGATGCACGAAGCTGGGAAAGCGCAAATCGTCCGGACACTGTCCAGCGCCCCCGCCCTGCAACGTCTTGGCTGCACTGGCTACATTCCCAGCGCGATGCCCATTATCACCAACCGCCGCATAACAGAATTTCAATGTGACAAGTCCGATTGGCTTTCCCTATTCAATTTTCCCTCTCTGCGCAGCCTCACAGTGGACCAGACCGAAAACATTTGCGGTTTCCTCGATAAATCTCAGCCGAGCCTACAAACACTGGATCTCGGTATCGCAAACTGCTCTTTTTTGTCCTCCTTCAAAGAATTGTTAGGCAAGGCACCCCATTTGCAAAAGCTTCGAGTGCATACCCATCCCGCCCGCTCTATGCCCCGTCTTGAATTCAACCTAATCGATGTTCTGGACGCTCTGCTTGAGCACAAGACAATTGGGCCGGGGCTTCCCTTACTAGAGCTCTCCATCTGCCAACGAGAAACGGCCTCTGACGGTAGACTGACAATAACGCAAACATCAGCGGCATTGGCGAAGGTGATCAGGCAGTATCCGTCACTACGTCGGGTTGCGCTCGCCCTCAATGTACAGAAGAGCCACAAACATGAACGCGAGTGGATGAACTTCCAAACACTGCGTGAGTTGGAGGAATTAGCTGCCCTGGAGGCAGAGGCGGCATGCAACGGGGTTGTACTTAAGGTTGTTGTAGAGATCGCCTGTCACAGAGAGGGAGCACGGGAATACAGACTAGTATGATCGGATTTCATTTCGTACACATACATATGTTCTTGGATAACCTGTACACCTCTGAGTGAAGACTGGTCTGGGCCAATTTTCTTTGTTTTTTGCATGACCGAGTGCCTTGACCGATGCACACCTCAGAGTCAGAGCATCTCTTGGCCGTTTACTCTGATAGTTCGGTGGGTTGACGGTATTTCGCAATCGAGCTTATATTGCTCGAATAGGCTCTAACATAGGGCAATGACGATAGATTCTTCGCTGTTCTGATACGGAAAGGAGCATTGTCGGGGCTCAAGCAAGGCACCCTACCTTAAAATGTTGTCCTGGTAAATGATGTGGGTGAGGTTTGTATGGTTCCTGCAGCACTGAGTGCGTCTATTTTCTTCTATTCGTAGGGCAAATTTGTCTCTGCTATACAGGCAACTGCGTCATGCCTCGCGCCTCGACGGCTTTACTTCGCAATTCCTAGAGTTTCTAACCATAACGTGCGTATTCGACATAGGTGTGGTCGCCATTGAGCTGAAGGCATTCGGGAATATCTCGCGATGTTCCTCGGCTTTGAATGTTACTCGAATGGGACTAGTAGAATGGGGCTTCGATATAAAAGCCACTCACCGACGCGTTTAATACCCGCCAAACCTTTTGTGTTCCACTTGTATTCCACTATGAAGTATCTTGCGGCTTTACTTCTTGCAGCCCACACGGCTTCCGCCCACTGTAAGTGTCTCTTTCGAAATCCAAGAGTTTCACCGACTCATTCTTCCTGGCAGACATCTTCACGACTTTGGTCACCGAAGGATCCACCTCCACAGCGGCAGTCCGCCAGCCCATCAACAATTCACCAGTCACCGATGTGGAATCCGACGATGTTACTTGCAATGTTACCCCCGGAGAAGCCACAGAGACTGTCGAAGTTGCAGCTGGGTCCCTCGTCGGCTTCCTCGTCGACAGCCCTCTGTACCACCAAGGCCCCGCTGCGATTTATCTCGGCCAGGCGCCATCAGCGGCAGCAGATTGGGACGGGTCTGGAGCTAACTGGTTCAAGGCGCGTTTTTCGTCCACGATGCACCCAGTGCATACTCATGCTATGGTATAGATTGCGGAATGGGGTGCAGTCTTCGAGCCTGAATTCACTTTTGTCGACTACAACTTGAGCGCAATAAACACTACTATTCCTGCCAGTGTCCCGGCCGGCGAGGTCAGCTATTCTAGCGAGCCCGAGTGTGATGCACTCACCTTTTTTCCTAGTATCTCGTACGTGCCGAGCACATAGGTCTTCACGTCGCTGGATCGCCTCAGTTCTACGTCTCTTGCGCACAGATCTCTGTCACTGGTGGTGGAAGTGGCAATCCAAGCAAGGTGTCCATTCCTGGATACATTTCCAGCGACGACCCAAGCATCACACTCAACATCTACAACCCAGTCCCGACTGCGTATACGGTACGCTTTCCCGTGTCTAACTGCAGAATTGTGCTCAAGATTTTATTCAATACAGCCCCCCGGCCCTGCTGTCTATTCTGGATAATCGAGCTTATACTGATCATTACGATTTGTCCTCGCGATGGACATGTAAATGCATATGCTTCCTTCGAGTTTAGTGATTTTGTAGTTTGGGTGTAGTTGTATTCAGACTGTGTAGATTCGGCGGAATGTATTGATGTTATTGGACATACATACGAGCTTGATCCTGCTTCATGGTATCGAGCCTTTCGATGAGAATTGTCGCCAGGAACCGCATGGTGCCACTCATCCTCTTTTCAGACTTTTCGCAATGAAGCGATCGTAAATCTACAGCTGCCGGCGATCGGCAGGCCTCTAGTCACACTCTGTCCATACCACCATATCCACATTTCCTATCTCTTGAGCATCCTTCAAAACTCGAGTACTCACTTTGAATGTTGGATCTTTGCACAATATCGCACAAGGGTACGCCTCGGTAGTCGTCCTTATACAGAGTCGAATTCATAATGCTCAGGCGGTCTTGTACTATGGTCAAGATCCTTCACCCCTGAAGCTGCAGCAATTGCCACCTCACCGACGTCTCCAGTCAACTCGCTCATCCGTGAAGCTCTCATCGAAGGCCGGTCTACCGAGGAAACATACGAGAAGAATGGATATGCGGTCAAATGGACACTTTTCAACGACCTGGAGCTCATCTTCTGCGTCGCGTATCAACGAATCCTGCAGCTCACTTATGTCGAAGAACTCCTGGACTCTCTCAAGACGCTTTTTGTTGAACTTTTCCGGCCATTTCTCACCGCTTTTGTCGCATCGGTGCACGCAGTCAACAAGGGTGTCGTGGAAGCTGTGACCACATTGGACATTTCCAAGGCGCTCGAGGGGTGGGATAAGACGTTTGATAGACTACTCAAGGGTTTAGAAGATAAGGTGCGTCGCAGTTGCTTTCCCAAGGCGTATATTAACGAAGCTTAGGATCGTAGCTCGCGTCTACGTACGCCAGCAAAGGCTATTCCCGTGGCCATTACCCCACCCTCGGATGATCCCAGTACCAGTGCGCCCGTTTCCCTACCAATTGCACAGCATTGAACCATGCTCAGTGCCCACCCTGGCGGCTGACGAAACGTCGGATGGACAAACCATTGCTCGCAATGTTGAGGCCCTCAAGAATCGAATGCGGGGCAGAGGTGGTCGGCGCGGTGGCCGGGGTGGAGGCAGCAGACCTCGCACCCCACTCGAAAGCGCGCCCAGCTCTGAGTATGCTCAGCGTTCTGTGGCTTGACATACCTTGCTCATGAATCCCTAGTGCTGAAACCCCGACCAAACGCAAGTCCAAGGCCAAGACTGGTCGAAAATGGGGAGATGAGGTGCCGACAGACCAGGACATGGACACCCTCGACTATAGCATGGACAAGCCCGACGATGCATCCTTCCGTGCCCAAGACCTCGATGCTCTCGTTGACAAGAGCGCGCTTGGAACGACAAAAGATGGGATGTATAGTGTTGCGGACTGGGAGCCGAAGCGCCGCGCCGACCAGGAAGAGGACGAGCGCATCCAGGATATTCTCCAGAATGCGAAAAACAGAAAGGAAGAGAAGGAGACGAGCTCGTCCAGCACATTCGGATCTCTCTTTGCCAGGTTGACGGGGTCGAAGACATTCACCGAAGCTGATCTACAACCTGTGCTCGAGGCCATGAAGCAGCTTTTGATGAAGAAGAATGTGGCGAAGGACATCGCGGACAAGGTCTGCCAGGGTGTGGGCGAAAACTTGCTCGGTGCGAAGGCAGGATCTTTCCAAAGTATGTAAGGCCCTGTTGGTATCAAGCCGTGGCTTAACAATCGTTGCAGCGACCAACTCCGCGGTGCGAGCTGCACTATCCAAGGCTATCACACGTATCCTTACCCCCAAGACATCTACGGATATGTTGCTGTCAATACGTGACAAGATGTCGGCACCCGTAGGATCTGGCCAACAGCGCACACCTTACTCCATCACATTTGTCGGTGTGAACGGCGTGGGGAAAAGTACGAACTTGTCCAAGGTCTGTTTCTGGCTCATCCAAAACGGACTCCGTGTCCTCATCGCGGCGTGTGATACATTCCGGAGTGGTGCAGTTGAGCAGCTCAGGGTGCATGTCAGGAATCTCAGTATGCTGGGCGTCAATGGCGCAACCGATAGCAAAGGCCGTGTTGAGTTGTTTGAGAAGGGGTATGGAAAGGACGCGGCTGGGATCGCTAAACAGGCTATCGAGTATGGTGAGTTTGGGTGGATTGTGCGTGATGTGCGTAGGATTGCTCTGCTGACGCTCTTGGATAGCGAAGGAACACGATTTCGATGTCGTTTTGATTGATACTGCTGGCCGGATGCAGGACAATGAGGTATGCCGCACCCTTCCCAATAGGACGCCAACCCCAACTCTAATACCCTTGTATAGCCTCTCATGCGCGCGCTTGCCAAGGTTCGTGTTTCCCGATTTTGGTGTGTCATGGAAGATGAACGCTGACTCGCACTCAAGTTGGTATCTGTGAACAACCCTGACAAGATTATCTTCGTCGGGGAAGCACTTGTCGGAAATGAGGCGGTGGACCAACTGACCAAGTTTGACCGTGCACTGAAGGACTTCTCATCCGCGGGGAGTGTGAACAAGGGCAGAGGTATCGATGGGATGCTGGTCACGAAATGGGATACAGTCGATGATAAGGTACGGACGTGGACGGTTGGTGTGGGACGTTGTGCTCACGGAACGCCTATAGGTCGGGGCGGCGCTCTCGATGACTTATGTCACTGGTCAGCCTATTCTGTTCTTGGGAACAGGACAAGTGCGTGATATTCAGTTTGTGCTCGCCATAGGCTCATCTTCCAACAGACGTATACGGACCTGAAGCAGCTCAGGGTGGATAGTGTGGTACAGGCGATAGTGAACGACTAGGGCTCGGTTAACACTGCCGGCTTACTTGGAATAAAATGCCGAATACGTGTGTGTAACAAATAGGACAGATGGTTAATTCTATGAGGCTGTGTGGCCAGGTGTGTCTACAACCTAGAGGGCGCTGAAGCAGTTATTAGTCCTTGCCGTTGGAACATTGGGTTTGACAGGGTTTCACGGCGTGCTGCTGACAAGCGAACGGTGCCGTCCAGGTGCCGTCGCAACTCCTACTCCCCGCGGAAGGATCAGTCTGTCCCTCCCGTCGGTGCAAGGTCTCCTCAGTGGTGGGCTCGGTTTGCCGCAGAACCAATGTGCGTACAATCGAAGCCCAACGGCACGCAGAAACGGTGAATGATTACACATAACAAAGACAAGGTCGTAGGTATAGATGTGTGCGATGCGAATAATGCAGTTAGATTCCAATTGGTTTGTTTGCGCCAAGTCCTTTCTCTCCCAATTTCCAATTGTGTGTGACCCATTGTACGGTCAGACTGGTTCATGCCCGTGCATGAGCGCTGTGCTTGAGAGGTCCTCATCAACGCTGCTGATACTCCTGTGGTGATGCAGCGCTGGCGGCGGCTCCAGATTTCTCGTTGTTGTAAGATCACCGGTACTGTTTCTCATCATCACATCCAGCGGGTTCACTACCGACATTGGTGGAGAGGACAGAGGGGGAGTTTCGATCTGGCGGAAAGTTGAGTGCCGTTTGCGGGATGTGAAGCGTCCAAGTTTCTTCTCACTACGCAGGAACTCGGTTGACGGCGCGATGCGACAGCGGCGGCGGCGCCAAAGAAAGACCAGGCTGGCGATGAGGACGAGCAGAACGATTCCGCCCATTATGCCGCCGACGATGGCTCCTATTGGGGGTCCAGAGGAGCCATGGGAGGATGTGAGGGTGGGAGTTGAGGATGGTGTTGACGCGGACGGTGTACCGAGAATGGGACCGTCCCCGGAGTTGCATGAGGACCCTTGGGACGGATCAGAGGCAATAAGGATGAATGCGCGATTGCTAGCGCACCTGTGCATGAATCGTCCTGAGGTGAGCGCAGTGCCACTACGCCGTTCTGTTCGTCGCGTTCAGAGAGAGGACGCCGCTTGGGAGGGTGTGGTACGCACGGCGTTGTCATGTATCGATAAATAATAGGATGAATGCATTGCTAGAACGAAAAGAAAGAGGAAAAGAAGAAGGGGCTACCCAGCCCGGGAAGCGATAAAGTTAAACAAAAGAAGTGGGAAGGAAAAGGAGACGGGCCAAGCGCAAGACGTGGTGGTTAAAAAGCAAGGAGTATATTGGGAAATGCGCGTGCACAGGTCTGTACAACACATCAACTTTGAATTCTGAACGCGTTACAGATGGCCGCCTCCTTAAGTGTTTTGGGCTTGCCGAACGGCGGTCGCGTGGGCCAGGCTGGAGTGGCATCACGCGAGCGCATGGCTTTCCGACACGCTTCCACTACTGCGATCGCCTTCAATCGAACGCTTGAGCTGGCCACAATGAAAGTTGTCGCTGTCCCCGTCCGCTCGGACAATTATGCATATCTGCTCATCGACGATGCCACTGCCAACGCCGCCGCCGTCGACCCGTACGACGTTGGGAAAGTTGCATCAGCAGCCAGCGCACTCGGTTCGTTTGAAGTCCATGGCCAATCTGCTCATATGTTGGATACTCACAATGTACAGGTGTGAAGATAGTCGCTGGCCTGACTACTCATCATCACGAAGATCACAGTGGGGGAAATAAGGTCGCTTCGTTTTCTCCTCTGCCTTGCGTGTTACTGATCTGAAGCACCAGGCCTTTGTATGTCTTGTCTTGCTTCTTTCTCCATTGCCTGGCTGAGGACTTTCCTAGGCCGAGAAGTACCCTGGAGTACCCATTTATGGTGGCAGTAGCCGCATCCCAGCCCTTACTAACCTCGTCAAAGACAAAGACGAGTTCACTGTTGGTCATATCTCCGTCAAGTGCGCTTCATCGTCCCTGTTTTCTGTCTCCCCTCTGATCAAATTAGGTGTCTGGCCACGCCATGCCACACTCAGGACTCGATTTGCTACTATGTCACAGACACGGTCAAGAAGGAGCTCCCTGGCGGTGTGTTCACCGGGGATACCCTTTTCACTGGCGGCTGCGGTCGTTTCTTCGAGGGTACCGCCGAGGAGATGGACAAGGCGTTGACTTACCTTGGCACTCTGCCCGACGAGACAGTCACCTACGTCGGCCACGAGTACACATCGGGCAACGCTGCCTTTGCCTGGTCGGTCGACTCGCTGAATCCGGATATTGCACGCCTCGTCGAGCTGGCCAAGGAGAACAAGATCACTGCCGGGCTGACAACCATCGGGGATGAGAAAAAGTGGAATGTCTTCATGCGTCTAACGGATGAAGCAGTGCGCACTGCGACCTCACAGTCCTCGCCCATTGCTGTCATGGACAAGCTTCGTGAGATGAAGAACAACTTTCGTGGGTAAATTCAAATTGTAGAGGCAGTGGAATGTACTTGTATCCCCTTGGAATTTGAGACTGGTCATCACACATTCATACCGTCGACTTGGAAGTGTCGATTTCAAAGTGAGTATCCAACTAGTGCACGCGATGCTCTCGCTTGCTAGTATCGTACGGGTTATAAACCGTCACTTTCACGTCCAACACCGCCCCTCTAGCACCCAGACGGTCCCTCATCTCCTTGAAAGATTCTAACCCATGTATTTTGTCCTTGTCTATCCGTGCCTCGTCAACCCTAGAACGAGCCAACTTCACACCAAGCGCAATACAAGTGAGCAATGAATGCGATTTAGTTATACCGTTCAGTGTCTCGACCCCCAAGCAAATAAAACTCGTAGCCTCAGCATCGGTCGGACAATAACCTTCCACTTCGAGGCCCAGCTCCGCGAGAAGAGGCATGGTTTTCGCGCTGTGCAGTGGTCGCAACAGAACGGGAAGGAGATTCTGCATACTCTCGTTTGCTCCTGAAATATTGAGTATTTGGACCCCATACGCCCGCAGGAGAAGAGCCTTGAACGCTTCCACCAAAGCGTCGTCTATTCTGCGAAAGGAGAGGGACAGTGCTGTCAAAGAACACTGGGAACGGTCTATGAGCTCGATTAACGCGCGCGCGTCAGCCACATCTATGCTGACAGTCTTCAGCGCCGGTAAGACAAACAACGGGATCCAATTCGGCGTGTTCGCGGATAGCTCTTGCAAGTGGGGAACAGCGATAGTAGATGCGTCTCTCCCGGTGGTATCAGGCAGGAGACCCGAAATGGTGAGCCGACGCAAGTTCGAGGACTGCATTACTTTGTTGAACGTCTTGTCCCCCACACCGGGTAGTCTTGAGCCACTGTAAACAAGGCTAAGGTTTACAATCTGGGTCCACGGGAAACGCAGGCCCCAGGTGAGCATAGCCAAGTTGCATTCGAACGTCCGCAGTGTAGGGGCGTCCACAAACGCTTTTTGAAAGGCATCATAGTCCAAATCAGGCGTCCACACAGGGAACCTGAATTTTTGCAGACGTGGAATTTTACAGCGCATGGCGCGAAAGTCTGCGGCGGTGGGTACCGTGATAGCGGATTTGGCAAACACCAGAGAACGCCAGCGATGAGATTGGGGGAGAAGAAGGCGTGCGGTTTCCTCCCATCCCTCGTCTTCGATGTATATGTCTAGATCGTTCGTTTGTGAGCGGAGGATGGCGTAGTGGACAAAGTAGCGCAGTATCTCTACGCGAAGACCTGCGTGACGGTATTCGCATGGCCAGATGATGTGGATATTCGACCAGAGGACTGCACTATATTCGACGACGAATCTCCACTGGTGGCTGACGTGCCGAAGAGTATTTTGACAAGGAAGGACGATGCTGGCGCCAGTGACAACGAGGTTATAAGTGCAAGCTTGCGTTCCAGTTCGCTTGTCCAAGTTTGTGCAGCAATGAATGAAGATACGCTGGAGTATATCGAGTGGTAGGTTCCAAATGGACACCATTTGAAGCTTCGTGGCTCGGAGGGTCTCGTTCTTGGTAGTTGGTTGCTGAGTACGAACGTCTCAGCACGTGGGAGCAATGTGGCAGGGGCTCTAGACTGTCAATATAAACGGGCTTCGTCTTCTACCATTGATAAACATCTTGGAGGAAAGGCATGTTTGTTCCGTCCCCCACCTCGCAAAGTATCCTGTCTTGACAATTCAACTATGCTGGTCGGTGATGTGAAGCGGTCAACATAACAAATGGCCTTGAAAAGTAGATCAAACATTTCAGGTATAATATCAGGAAACTGGGGTCAAAGGACTGTCATGGTTGGGTGAATTGCCGTGTTGGTTAGAATTTTGAACTTGGAATCCCTTTCGATCTATGGTCGGAAACGCGGACCGATGCCGATCAACATCAACCACCAAGGTGAAGAACACTTGGACACAGACCTTAGCGTATAATCGCAGGAGTTTTCTGCCTTACAGATCCATTCATTAAAAGCGGTTTTGTGGAAAACCGCGCGACGGAAGTGGTTGGTAGGGCCCAATGCTTAGCAAGGTGGATTTTCTCAATGCTGGGCATTCCTCGCCGTCCCAACTGCAGACACCAATTTCGGGTGCACAAGACTTGTACATGAAGTTGTTATGTATCATTTACGCCGAGCGCTTGACGGAGATGTGTCCCAGACGAGTTCTCTGCGAGTTCTACACGTGTCGGTCTCGGTCCCGGTACTCCTGGCTTGAATCTGACTTCGCAGTTGACCACCATGGGCCGTCTAACACAAATAAAGAACGCCAGGACAGGTGAGCTTTTGGCTTCTAGTTTTGCTGCCTATGTGCAGTGCAAGGGTATACACTTGTTGACGCCATGCACATAGACATTCCGAATGTCGTCCAAATGGCATACGAACAAGCGCTCTACAGCTTCAAAGACGGTTATCCACATCCATTTCCAGATATTGGGCGCTCAGAATGGGGCGACACGCCGAGAACGATTGTTGAGCTCAAGATGTGTGCGCTTTCGGAGATCCTGAGGAACAAACCGAACTGGTGGGAAAAGAAAAACGACGTCGTAATCTTGCAGAAATGGCGCGAAGAGGCCCTCGAACAGGGGGTCGACAACGAACACCCAGAATGGACGCTTACCGGTCAAATGGTAATTACAGACTCACAGCTCTTGAATCCAAGGTCTTACTTTTGCTTATTTGATTAGATTGACTATGTTTTGGCTGAGCTAGACGGATACGCAAGGTTACGCGACGGCGCGACTGGCGTCGAGCCGGGATGCTACGAGCGCGTATGGAAATCGGACGCGCTGGTTTCATCTGCCGTCCGCGACCAACTACTGGACGCCGTAGCCAAACTCGAAAACATTCCCGAGGATGAGAAGGACTGGCACCCTGGCACCAACAAACAGGTGCTCGACCTCGTTCATCCTTCGCTCTATCCTATCGTTTATGGCCGTACTCTTGAACGCACGTCCAAGTCGTCTCTTGAGCCCGATGTAGCAGGGAACAAGTCTGACACCCAGTTTCTGTCTCGCCGTTTCCAGTGGATACCATCCAACTTCGAAATAGACGCCAGCTCCGCGGCCAAGCTCAAAGACTCGTACATCAACAACCTCCATCCCGTCGAGCATGCAGGAATGTACCCTGTTATCGAGAATCTTGTTGGACTGGCAGTACCGATGTGGGAACGCGTACTGTCTGACCTCCGACGGCCGCTCACTGCGCTTCGTATGAAAGTCGTCACCACCATGAAGGAGCGCTACGATAGTCGGGGACGTGTTTGCTGCATTTGGGCAGACGAAGAAGGCGTTTACAATGAACCATACCCCAGTGACGATGAGTGCGATGACTGGGAGGATGAGCGTTGGGATGCATGGCGCGACTCATTACCCAAGAGACTTCCAGAGCCGCTGGATGAGTACAACGGCGCGTTGGATGCTATCTCGAAGACGGTCGACTTGACAGAGTCGACTATTCAAGTCATCGTGAAGCTGGCGAACATTCTTCTTACGCCAAATAATCCGACATATGAGGGCGGTAGCTGGCACGTCGAAGGTACTGACGCGTGTGCGCTAGTCAAACAAATGCTGATGATAGTTGACAGGGATGCTCAATGAGAGCATTGTCTCTACATTTCTCTATGTGAGTTTTACTCATCTTCCACTTCACTGCACGTCACTCACAATGGACATCTGCTGGCAGTACTACGACGAAGATAACATAACTCAATCCGAGCTTGCATTCCGTGTTTCTGTTACAGAGCCATGCTATCATGGACAGGACGACTCTACGTGCACACAAATTCTCTACGGGCTGGACAGGTATGCTGCCCATATGAACGACCTTGCAATGTCATGACACCAACTTTCCAGGCAAGTCCCTTTGGTCCAAGAAGTGGGCCGTAGTGTCACAAAGGAAGGACGTTGCATCGCATTCCCGAATATCTACCAGCACCAGGTCCAACCCTTCAGACTCGCCGATCCGACAAAACCAGGACACAGAAAGATAGTCGCGCTCTTCCTTGTCGATCCCACGCACAGGATACCTTCGACCGCAGACGTCGCGCCTCAACAACACTCGTGGGCCGCGGGACCGCTAAAAGAGGCTTTGGCTGGTCATAACATGCCCGCCGAGTTGGCGGATATCGTCTCTGACATGACGAAGACTACGCTCATGACTAGGGATGAAGCAGAAGTCTACCGTGAGGAGCTGATGAAGGAACGGTCTGTTATGGTGAAGGACCACACAAAGAAGAGATTCCATATTGAATTCAATATGTGGTGCGCGTATTCCTGTTTGTATTCCACGGTCCGCGGCATTGATGATATTCATTTCTAGTGAGCATTGAAGCTTGAAGCTTGGAGGTTGGAGGTTGATAATAGTGTATAAGTTAAGAGTTTGACATGGCAACTGGACTTCGGAGCTACATTTGTACGAGGGCTTCAGGCTCAGAAATGGTAGCTCTTTCTCTTTCAATGTTACAAGCTTCACATCACACCACATTCTGTAAGCGTCCGCCAGCGCCTTCATGTTGACACAGGAATTCCGTCTTGCAGAAAGTTATCGCGCGTCTAGATTCCTCTCAACTGACTGCTGCAGCGTCGCGGGGAGGCGGACACGCAGCGCGTGATGCCAGTTGTACTCCAAAAGTCAGGCCAACGCACTTGTTAGCACGGTTGAAAATGACTTTAACTGGGTTTACGCCATCGTTTTGTTAGATACGCACTGTTCATATTCATGCTACGCTAGATTAGCAGATATATACCCTAGTATTATACAAGAACAGTACTCATAGATGTCACTACCAGATTGGTTGACCTATCAATACCTCCCCCGCTTGGAGGCATACGAGGTCTTTGTACCAGAGCCACGACCCCTGCCCCTCCCGGATGAGTAGCTGCTTGAACCAGAGGTAGACCTCCCCCTGGTTGAGCTCTTCGCCGGATAGCTCGACCCACCAGAATAGCTCCTCTTTGTCCCGGTCGTCCTATTCGCCGAGTCCTCCGCGACATTCACATAGTCAACCCTCCTGCACTCTACATCGAATACCTCCAGCAGCTTCTTGAAGTCCGCATCGACCAGGCATCCAAAAAGCGGATGCTTAGTCGTCCACTTGTTGGCATACAGACGGGGGGAGGAGACGCCAAAAGCAAAACGGGCAAGGCAGCGCGGGTCGTCGCGGATAGTCACAGTGGACAGAACAGACGCGACTTGAACTGGATCTGGGTCGAAAGTCGTGCCCTGGTTGAAAGACAGGCTTTGGCCTGTCTTGCAAAACGAGCAAACACCACACTGCTCGTTGGGAACGACACCCACATCACCAAAGTATTCCGCCAAGGCTACTGCGAGACCTAGAGTGCCGGTCAGCATGCGAAAGGGTAAAGAAAAGCACCCATAAAGTTACATTTGGATGCAGTGGCAAACTCGATGACACCCTGAATGCGCCTAACCCCATCTTCCTCTCGCGCAACCATCTCCTCGAACATCTGGTCCGCCAAAGCTCCAATAGTAGGGAGGTCGGTAGGTAGCGGCTTGATAACTCGATACCTGTTCCGAACCTGCGAAGGCTTGGACTCAAGCAAACCTTTTTGTCATGAGGAAATGAAATGCGCCCAATGAACAAACGTACCTTCGAGTTCCCACATTGAAAGGGTTCTAGCAATTTGCTCACGCGAAATCCCCGAGGCCGCAACAACTGCCATCACATCGACCTGGTACCCGGCCGTCTTTCTTGTCCAGCCAGCTCGAATGGCCTGCGCCGGCTTCGTGTTGTCCTTCATGACCTTTTGCCAGTCTGCAGCGGAGAGCTCCTTGAGGTCGTAGATAGCGTAGAATGGTGTCACCGCGCGGAAGAAGCCGTGCTTGAGCTCAAGCTGGGCATAGAGTAGTCGAAGGACAGTGTCCTAGGGATCATTAGCACTTTGGTTCCTCGGGCAATGAGCAAAGATACTTTGATATCAAATTCCCTTGCTTGTGTGTAATGGTTGAAACTGATGGTACCATCTCCGTCCTCGTCCTTCAGCGCAACCTCCTGCAACCACAACTTCAGCGACGTCGGGGAGACTGTGTCACCGCGACAGAAGCCCTCGAGAATAGGAATATCCGGTGGAGACAGAATCATAAGACAAGTCGACGGCAGTCCATCACGTCCAGCACGTCCGACTTCCTGGCTGTACCCTTCCAGCGTCTTGGGCATGTACATGTGAATGACCTGACGAATATCCGCTGTGCTGGGGGTGAGGACACATTGTAGTAAGGCCATGTAACACGGGCGTACCTTTGTCGATGCCCATGCCGAATGCAATGGTTGCGCAAACGATGCCATCCTTCGAGGCCATGAAATTCTGCTGAATGCGGGTGCGCTCATCTTGGGGCAATCCGGCATGGTAAATGGCAGCTTCGAGGCCATGACGCCTGAACGCAATTGCTGCCTCTTCGGCGTGCTTCTGGAGAGTGACATAGACAATGGCAGGCCCTGTGCGCTTTTTCAAAAGAGCGACAGCCTTCTGGACCTTGCTATCGAAGTTGGGCGCCGAATCGACACAGAAACCCAAACTAGAAGCAGTGAGCATTGACATAGACAAGATAAACGGGCGCGACACGTACTTGGGTCGATAAACTGGGGTCTTGAAGACGCCATGCTCGTCGATGAGGAAATTGACACAAATGTCCTCAATGACCTCTTTTGTCGCTGTAGCCGTGAGACAGAGAACGCGCTCGACGTTCATTTCTTCAGCGAAGCGAGCAATCTTGAGGTATTCGGGTCGGAAACTGGTACCCCACTGGGAGATACAGTGCGCCTCGTCTACCGCGAGTAAGGATATCTTCACATTGCGCATCATCTCGACGAATCCTTCGTTGTTGAGCCTGAGACGAGATGGTTAGACAGAATTGCTGCGTTCTGCAGTCACGCACCTTTCCGGCGCTACATAAAGCAACTTGAGCTTGTTGTTCATAGTGTCGTGCTTGATGATGCGGGTCATTGCCGCGTCTTGGCTACTGTCCAAATTCGCGGCCATGATACCCTTGTTTTGCAGGCTCTCGACTTGATCCTTCATGAGTGCGATGAGGGGTGATATCACCAGCGTAATACCCTGAGTGTGTATATTGGGCGACTGTCCACGACTAATTTGCGATATCACGCACCTCGAAGCACAGCGCTGGAACCTGGAACGTCAAACTCTTCCCTCCACCAGTAGGAAAAATGCAGAGAGCATTGTCATTGTCTTCAACAAGCCTTTTGACGACCTAATAAGACGTCCGCCGTTAGGCTCTATACAAGACCCCCGAGCGTAATGATATACCTGCTCCTGCAAAAGACGGAAGGAATCGTGTCCAAACACGTCGTGGAGGATGATGTGCGCCTTGTCCATTTAAATCGAATATACGGCCAAAGCGCCAGTCTCGCGACGCGTCGAGGTGTTCGTGATGGCGCGTGTAAAAGAGCGTGTTATTTGTTTCTGTTGTGATCGGGCCGACTTCTATAAGGCGACAATGGCTGAAATTGACCAATTTCGAGTTCAAGAACAATACTCCTTCAAGCCTCAAATATGTATACACGGGTTGTGGTTGCTTATCGTTCTCCTTGCGCTTTGACCGGCGTCCGTGAAGCATACAAAAATTCAATTTCCCACGAGAAACTATCATTGTTACAGATCTAAAAGACGCCCTACGCATATTCACCCAGATCCACATAAAAGCTTTCATCTGTTCTCAGTGTTCGCTATAATCCATTAGCTTGCGGCTCTGCTTTGAACACACAGAAAAGACATACCACATGTTGAATTCAATCTCATACCTCGCCTCCGTATGGTCCTTCACCATGACCGATCTCTCCTCCATCAGCTCCTTCCTGTACACCTCCGCCTCTGCCCTAGACATCGTGTTCCAGCTCGCAAAGCTGCAAATAAGGTCCACCAGTTCGGGCGGCAGCCTGCACAGAGCCTCCAACGACTGCCGCAAGATATCGACAGTCCACTCTGCTTGCTGGGGTGGAATCTTTGTTGCCGAAGGGATGGTAGTCATCGGATCGACAAGGAATAGAGCTATTATCTTGCGGTGACCAGGCTTCGAGGCTTCTTTGAGCTCGAACGGCTGCACTTGGTGCTGGTAGATGTTGGGGAACGCGATGCAACGACCTTCGAGCGTCTTCACCCCACCCAAGTCTTGGCAAAGAGGGCTGTCCCTGCGATGGGGTGAGCAACTTGGTTGATTGAATAAGCACTGGGCAAGTACCTCTGCATCCCGTAGAGTACGGTGCTGCAGTCCGTGTCGTCCTGGCCGTGGTAGCAAGGCTCGATGATGGACGTACGGAAATTCAGTTGGGAGGCTGTGATATTCTCCTCGTCGTAATACTACAGATGGTCAGCCTACCTCCAAAATATGGATACGAAAAAACGCACATAGATAAACGTCGAGACAATGTTCTCGTTAAGCATGCCTATGATATGATACAAGTGAGTTCAAAACCAATCACACACACTAACCAAGACACACCTTCTACGTGCCATTTTCCCCCAGCATACTTGGGGTTATCCGGCGTAAGCACAATGTTAGCCAGTTTGACAATGACTTGAATACTGCCTCCCTTGAGAGGAACCGTGTTTTTGATGATGTCCAGAGCCCCGGTGTACGCATCCAATGCTTCAGGAAGTACCTGAGGTTGCCTTGCGCGCCATTCCTCCTGCGCCTCCTCATCATCATGGTTTTCCAGATAAGGTGGATCAGTGCATCTGCCATTCTCGTCCCGCCAGATGCAGCCCACGCGCCCTCGGTAGTCATCGTACGCATCCTCATCATCGATAACCTTCATGCGGATATTTGAAAGTGGGCGGCACAGGTCAGACAGAACGCGCTCCCACATTGGAACGGCGAGTGTGACAAGCTTGTCGATAATAGGATAGAGGTCGGCATCGCACACATTGTTGATATACGAGCTGGTGAGGCGCGCTTCACCGTTGTTGTCGATGAAGAAGTCGGATGGCAGCCACTGGAACTTGTCCGACATGTAATCCGAATCACCGCGAGGCCGCGGCCATTTGACGTGTGCTCCGGTACTGTTGCGAGTGCGCCCATTGACGACGGGATACAGGGAAGGATGAACAAGGTCGAGAACTTGCTTGTTGCTACCAGGATGCCAATCTTTCTGTGCGTCTGGGATGTCTTCAAGCTTATTGGCAACGGCAACGAGACGGTCGCGTAGATCCTGGGGCACCAGCTGGTCGGACTTCCAGACGCGTTCATAGCACGCGAGTTCAATGCCTGTCGCCTCGTCTCGCAACTTGGCATACCCGTCGAGTTCATCCAGAACGTAATCAACCTGTTGCAAGTATGAGCTAGGGGACAACAGAAGATACAATCACACACCATGCCCTCAGTCAACGACCACTTTGGATTTGCCTTGTCCTGACCCTGTTCCAATGCCTCTGCCCTCCACTTTGCCCGGATGTCTTTGTCTTTGACCTTCTCCCACCAACGCTCCTTCTCCCTCAGCGTCGTCGACAAAGCGCACATTCGTAGCTCTACGATTGTGCGTGGTGTATCGCCCCATCCATTGTCCCAGTCATCCGAAGGGAAAGGGTGCGGATATCTGCTCCGGAACAAACTCTCCATCTCCTGGAACGCCTCGACGCACATGTTGGGGACTTTGGGATCGAAATCCGAGCCTGAGTTGTCCTCGGCGTCCCTAGACGTGGAAGAGAATGCATCTTCGCTTCCAGAGCTGCTTTCTTCGATGTCGGACATCCTGTGAGGGGAAAGGGGAATGGTTGACAGAAAGGAACTTGATGGGTTTTATAGTTTCAGGAAACCTCGAGGCCAACGGCACCGTTGGCGGTGCCGAATCCAGCTGATGTCCCGCGTTCTTTCCGCCTGCTTTCTGTCATTGGATGGATGCAAGCAAGGGCAGGGTCCCAAGGTACTCTCTGGCCATTGGTACGGATATCGTCGTGATGGAGCAAAGACAAGCAGTGAAGGCGCGCGATCGACATCATTGTTGGCGCATCAAAGTTCCTGAGCAGGGCCAAGACGCTCACACTGACAGGGAAACACAATATGGAGCTCGCATTCGTTAATATAGGGGGAAATTGGAGTTCCTGGCTGGGTTATGTCTAGCTGAAAACAACAGAAGATCCCAAGGATTGCTGGGGCATTGTGCTTAGCTAAGCTGGTGATCTAGTCCCCCGTCGGCCGACACAAGCTCCGGCCGAACGAAAGCGTGCGCGACTTTGTGGATGCGTGCGCCACGCCGTGCGAGATTTCCTGGATGGCTGAGTCAGCCGTGCGTCGCAGGACAACAACTATCAATAGATCGAGGGTATAAAGACCGCCCTGTCTCAGCGTAACAACTCAGAAATCCACTCCCATCGATATCTGACTCTCGCAAAATCAACATGTTCACTGTACGCAACGGCCCTGCCTGGGAACCCAAGTTCGTTGTCGCTGACGGTGTTGCAGACTCCCATTAACCAATCCACCCCCGGCTGCGGCTCCACCACCTGCTCTTGCGGCGCATCGTACGTTTCGTTTCTTCCTCCCACCGTACAGTGTATGTTAACCTCTCTGTAGTTGCGCATGCAAGCCCGGCGACTGCAAGTGCTAAATGCCTTAAATTCCACCCTTCTGTAGCAGTGCAATGAAATGAATGATTACTGTTGTACAATCCGAAAATGGTGTCTTTCTTCTGTGTGCCCTTTACGCGCCTGTGCTCTCTGCCTCCATGGCAGCCACTGAGTGCGATAGCGATGGACGAGATAAGCCGCAGTGATGTCATGCCAAAAGAATGCGACGCACACATGCCCTGGTATCGACTCGTCCGTGAAGGGTTCTGTTCGACCAGGAGCCGTAATAGTCGCCGACAGTCTTCCTTCAGGTCGAGGCCATGCTTCCGGATGAGAAGGAGCTTGTAGTGGACGAGAGATTCTTTGCACCCTGAGAATGTTGAGTAAGGAACGACAAAGGTCGAACGTACCAAGACGCACAGATGCTGTTTTGTTCCTCCTCCAAAAGTTCCTCAATACCAGCTATCTCCGCTTCGACGAGCCCACGGTCGCTTCCATCACCCAGTAGCCAGCGATGATACAGCCATATGCTCTGGTTTTCCGGGTCCGTGTAAATGCCATTCTTGACCAGTTCAAGCTCTGTGGTTCGTCAGCTACAGAATTAGAGGTGAACTGTGACCGCACCTTCTGTTCTCGACTTCGTTTGATCCACAACCCCATCTGCCCACAATGAGCTCAAAACCTTTGCCCGTTGATGCCACGCGCTAAAGTTGGAGATATTCGACTCTATCTTCTTCATCGTGTACTCCAGTTCCTCGGCCTGTGGACGCTGGACAGGCAAACCTGCGAGCACGAAACGTCGGTAATTCCATGCATGATCTATGATGGGTCAGCTAGGCTTTGCGCATATAGTCCACGCACAATTTCGTGAGTCTAGATCCAACATCTTCTCGACAACGGCCATCTCTTGTTCCCAGCATGCTCTGCGCCAGAGGACAGGGTCATCTCCTTCTGGCGTCTGAGGAATGATGCCTAAACACCAGCGTCGGTGGTTCCATATCCAATAGACTTTGGGATGGACCTTGAGCGCGCGCAGCGTCATCGCCAAGTCGTCCACCAGTAGTCCGTTGATCTCTTCTGGCGTGCTTGAAGGAAACAGGCCATTCAACATAATATTGCGTCGGTAGTTCCAGATGGTGTAGAACTCGGGGTTATCAGAAAGCATTTGAGTCGTGAGAGCGAACGCGTCCTTGGACCAGTCGGCCGCGCGTTTACGTGTGAGGATATCATCGCAGAGCGCGTTGAATTTGGTTATTTTGGCCTGGTCGCGTTTGCGTTTCGCTTCCAGAGCCTCGGCCGACTGTTTGAGGCGCTTGGTGTTGTGCTAGGCGAGCGATAAGCGCTTTCCAGAGATGAGAGGTCGAAGAGCTGACCATGGTGGCTGTCGTAATCCAAGAGCCTGCGAACGCAATGATCAAGTGAGATTCGACGCGCTTGATCCGCCATCATTCCACCCATATCTACATATCGCGATCGAGTCATCCTTCCACAGTTTATCTCCGTACTCTCACTTTCACGCGTTATGGCGCCGATACACGTCGATGAAGGCAGCGGCTCTGACACAGCTGGTGATGGCTCTGCAGAAAAGCCTTATCAGACCCTTGGCTTTGCCCTACACACCGTTCCCACCGCCGATGGCTACTTGATACGCAAAGACGCCAATGCCACGTACGAGGAACCTACCCAGTCCGCCTTGAAAAAGGCCAAGAAGACTGCCGACGGTCTCGAGAAGAAGAAGAAAAAGGCGGAGGAAGCTGCTGGCCGTGAAGCCAAGGAAAAGGCAGAGGAAATCGAGAAGAGGGAGAAGCTGCTCGAGGAAAGCAAGAAGATCGTTCTCGAGGACGACCCCGCCCTTGGCGAGACTACAAAGGCGCGTCACTGCTATGTCTATCTCCTTCTTCTCTAACGCCTTTGCTAGGCGAAGATTTCGGGGCTTACATCGCTCCGCTCCAAGCGCGTCCGCGTTTCTGGCTGGGTCCACCGTCTCCGTTCCCAGAAGGGCATCATCTTCCTTATCCTTCGTGATGGCACTGGCTATCTCCAAACAGTTCTCTCTGGGCGTGTGGTATGTTCGTGCCTACGCACACGATCCTCTCTCTAAAATCAGATACAGAGCGAAACTTATGAAGCTCTCACACTTACACTCGAGTCATCTGTCGAGCTCGTGGGAACTCTCCAGGCCGTGCCCGAGGGAAAGACTGCCCCCGGTGGCCACGAGCTTGTTGTCGATTATTGGAAGGTCCTTGGTGCCGCTCCAGGCGGCGATGAAGCCTTCACTAACCGTCTCAACGAGGTCAGTATCATTGTCCCTTTGCGTTTGCGTTCCTCAGACTTTTTAGAAATCCGACCCATCCATTCAAGCCGACCTCCGTCATCTTGTCATCCGTGGAGAAACCTCGTCCTCTGTCCTGCGCCTGCGTGCGATGCTGCTCCGAGCTTTCCGCGACGTCTACGCCAAATCCGACTTCCTCGAGGTCACCCCTCCCTGTATCGTACAGACACAAGTCGAGGGCGGTGCAACTCTCTTTGGATTCAACTATTACGGTCAGAACGCATACCTCACACAGAGCTCCCAGCTCTACCTAGAAACTTGTCTGCCCGCCCTCGGTAACGTCTTCTGCGTTCAGGAGAGTTTCCGTGCCGAAAACAGCCACACGCGACGCCATCTGAGCGAATACACTCATATGGAGGGCGAGATGGCATTCGTTACCTTCGAAGAGCTCATGTCACATATCGAGACTCTGGTGTGCGAGACTGTCGACGCACTCCTTGCAGATCCGGTGGCGGCTGGGATCATCCAGCAACTCAACCCAGGTTTCAAGTCGCCTGCACGTCCCTTTAGGCGTATCTCCTACAAGGAGGCAATCCAGTGGCTCAACGAGCATGGCATCCAACACCCCGAAGAGGACAAAGACGGGAACAACGTGCTAGATGAGGCAGGCAAGCCGAAGATGGTCGACCATGTTGTTGGAGACGACATTGCTGAAGCGGCGGAACGCCAGATGACGGATATCATTGGGACGCCGATTTTCTTGCACTCGTTCCCTGCAGAGCTCAAGGCGTTCTACATGAAGCGCATTCCGGGCGACAGAGGGTTCACGGAGTCGTGCGATCTGCTTATGCCGAACGTTGGAGAGATCATGGGTGGGTCCATGAGGATATCGGACAACGAGGAGTTGCTGGAGGCGTATAAGAGGGAGGGGATTGACCCGAAGCCGTACTACTGGTTCACGGACCAGCGCAAGTACGGGACATGCGAGCATGGAGGATATGGGCTGGGTATAGAGCGCGTGCTGGCTTGGTTGGCGAACAGATACACCGTCAGGGAGTGTTCGCTCTATCCGAGATGGCCTGGTCGTGCGACTCCGTAAACGGTATAAACTTGTATGTGCAGTGATTATGTATAGTGTACAGGTGTAGATTGTGTGTTGTACTTCCCTGGTACTCATAACGGAATAGGAATCGATTTGTTGTTGTCACCTTGTTCGTCACGCCTGTGAATACGAGAAGGTGGCAATCTATGTATTGAATGGTCTCTGCAATAGTGTAAACGAGTATGCGAGTGCAGAGCAGTATTCAAGGATAGCCACCGGCGTGCTAATGGTATTGGCATATGGTATACAAGCTAATTTACAATATCGGAAGAGTACAGAAATTCCCTGATGGCCCATAAATAAGAAGTCTTTGATTGTAGCGAAATCTCGGTCATGATGGGTCCAGGACATGGCACAAGCACAGTGGAAGCTCAGCGACGACACCCGAGCATATCAACATCGACACCGAGGTTGAGTAGGGAATTCTGAATGAGAAGTTACTCAGCGACCTCGTAGCAGAAAATAATGGATCAGACATACCCTTTGGCGAAGAGAAAGCTGGGTGGCGAGGTCACAGAGTTGTTGAGCGTATCCAGCGTTGCTCCTGTTGTAGTACCATTTCCACCACGCATCCCCAAATCCAGGAGAGAAATCGTTGAGCCTGCTTCGGAGAACGATTTGTCTGCACTGCCTATCGAGTTTGACATTGAGCTTCTGAAGGGTGGCTGTTTGTTGGGAGTTGAGCCGTGTGGTGATGCTACAAAGCGCTTGCTGGTGGCCAAAGTCGCTCTTGTTGCTGAGCCAGTTGTGGTATGCGGACCCGAGACCATTGAAGATAGTATCAAGCTGTGTGCGGACGACCGTCAAATCGACTGAGACGCGCGCATCGAAACCAGCGGGGGCGGGAGTAGGGGCCGCAATGGAAACTGCGGCCAGAGCGATGCTGAACAGATACCTGAGGAGCATGGTGGAAGGGTCTAGCATCTTACCTTGGAATGGGCATTGTTATATACGCTTTTCTCGCTAAGACACGACACTCCTGAGAGTCAGAATAGGTGGATGGTAATAAAAAATAATTCAATAAAAATCATCTTTGTGTGTGGCGCGGCCGAAACCGTCGTGAGGAGGGAGGGGTCAGTCTGAGTTTTCTGGCCCGCCAAGGAGTCTTTGAGGTCGAACAGAGGTCGAAAGTGCCATAGACAGACCCCTGTATCGCCAAGAGGATGTTGAAAGCCTATCATGCGTTATAGACGCTGTAGTCTTGAATCAAAGGTCTATGGCGTGCGAGCAGTAGTTTTCCACTGACTCGAAGAGAGAGCAATCATTAAGCAGAATATCAAGCACAGGTCGCTATGCGCTGAGTGCTTGAAAGAGGATTTAGATCTGAAATTCAATCAAAATGCAGTATTCTCTATAATCTGCGTTGTTTCTGAACATCAAGCTTACATCTGCGATGAGGCGCCACGCAGTGCCGAAGCGGCATCGGGGCGTGAGACCGATCCGGTCATCGGTGTTTGTTGCCTTCCCTCCGTCACCTGCCTCACCCGCCGCTGCTGGCACAGCTCTCCCTTTCTCCTCCTCGACGCATCCGCACGAACTGTTCTCACTTCTTCTCTTTCACATTCCGACATAATTTTCCGCGAAAATGGCAAAGGGATGGCTCAATTTGGAAGCGGCCTCGAGCGTCGTGCCCGACAACCAGTTCTTCGAAGGAGAGCCCGCGTTTAAGTTCCTGGGACTATCCAAGACGACGCGTTTATACGGGTTTATTGCATGGTGCGTTGATCTGCCTTGCGAGGAGAATACTGGCTGATGTGATATTGCGCAGCTTGGTTATTGGATTTGTGTTCAGTTTATTGGGCTCTATAGTGTTATTCCTGGGCCAACTTGCGATTTTCGCAGGTCCGTTCTTCCATCGCATACAACGCAGCAGTGTGAATAATATCGAAAACAGTCTTGTTCGTTCTGGGCACTCTGATATCGCTTGTTGGAACCGGGTTTTTAATTGGGGTGCGTGTACTCGCTGCGAGCTGATTTCGGTCCATCTCATACTCCTTTGCAGTTCCTGAAGCAGCTTAAGATGGCGCGTTGCTTGACATCCTGGCCTGCCTGTCCATATTAAACTCTTTTCAGATGTTTAAGCCGATTCGCGTGGTAGCCACAGTGGTATTTATCGCCTCAATTGTGCTCGTATTCCTCGGCGCCTTCCTCATAGGCAGTGATGTGCGTCCGCTCTTCCTATCCGTGTAATCCACTTGACTGACAGTCTCCCAGATCCTATGTTTGAGTACGCACTTTCTCCTTGGCATAACCCGGGCACAACTGACCGACCCATCCCGCAGTCTTCGTGATTATCGAATATCTAGCATATACGTGGTATACGCTTTCCTACATCCCATACGCCCGCAGTTTCGTCCTCAAACTCTTCGGCTTTGGCAGCTAGATGATGGTTATTGTGGTAGTAACTCGATGCGCGTTGTGTATTTCCTGTAATTGCTTGGGTGGAACGAAACTTTACGCTTTATTTGCCGCAACAATGACCATTCTAACCTATGAGCGCGATTTTCGAAAGCTTGTATCTCGTCGAATGCACAACGAGTGCATGGAGAAGTAGAATTACATTGTAGTGGAATTTCCGAGTCACCCCTTGTCTACGAGGCCGTTTGATGCCAAAGCGCCTAGGCTTCGCCAAGCAAATTGGAGACTTTGTATCTCGCACGCCTGGTTTAAGGCGTCCAAACCCTCGCAATCGAGTATCGTCGGCGTTTCCAACTACTCGGTCTCTGACAAGCCTTCGAACGATTGATTCCTCGAAACCAGCGGCCTGAAATCCGGGCAGTATCTTCACTCACACTCTTACGGCACTGTATAACCCAAGATCGTATTGTCCACCATCGTCCCTTCAAGAGTTTTGCGTGATTTCAAATAGCGACTCACGCCAGAATGGCAATTTCTGCCATACCTGGCAGTACATGTCGGCGCTATTTGTTGTCAATCCGTTCTTGTGGTCGGTGACAGTGGACATGCGGCCTTCGTTGAGTTAGACAATAGACACCACGGTGGCGATGACAGGCAGAGGCGCAGCGCATCCTCCTCTACGCCACTGCTGGCAGGGACTTGGTCTAATTTGAGCGCTCGCAGCCAATCACTACCCTGCTCTTCTTCACCGCGACACTTTTTTCGAGTGCGCAAAATTTTTGATTCTAGTGACGCCGTTGATTGTGTGTACGGTACTCCGGGGTGTGGAATGAAAGTTGTCATAGGAGTATTGATCTCCTTCATTACTATACTAATTCAAGTGAGGCTTCCCACATCCCTCACAATTTCTCAGCAGGTACAAGAGCTCTTGGTTCGTGATCGATGCTGCAAGAACAGACTGTCATTGTTACCGTCAGAATGTAGAATGAACTTACGAAGGCGATCATCAAGCCTCGGTCCGATTCTCCGGTCCCAATCTAGCAGTGCACCATACGTAGAACAAAATAACATCTGTAAGACTCCCCTCAGGTTGCTTCAGCATTTGTTCGATTATCTTTGAGCCCAGTCACTTCCCAAAGCATTGACAACACGATAACGTTCATGAAGTGCGGAATGGCAAAACCCATAGCTTGTAAGTGGAATGCTGTTGATTCCGACCGAGGCATTTGCGTGGCACCATGGTGCTGCGATATCCAAATTCCCAGTCGTTCTAGGCGTGGGAATAAATTGCCTGATTCGCTAATCCGTCCGGCCACTGCGGTACCCGGGTGTCGGGTTCGACGCTGGTCTTGCTCTTACGGTCACTACACGTTGGCAATCCGCTCTCATCGATTTCTGCAACTCAGAAGGAGGATCTACGTGTTTCTGTTGATTCATCCATTCAAAGGCTGTATGCAGCGCTCGCTCCTCTCGGGCGTACCAACTTCACACTCCGCGCTATTTTGCGTTTCTCTCGGTACTTCACGACCGCACAATGTCTTCTCCTGGTCTCAAGGCCGTCATCTTTGACGTGGGTTCTCTCCGCACACCTGTTAACTTCATCCAATTAGAAATTTCTCGAATATTGCACTACATTTATAGTACCGATTGTGGATTTTTTTGGTCACACTCCTTCGCCTCCTCGTCGCGCGGAAAACTCATCTCCGTGTTCTTACCACCTTCCTGCAGATCGGAGGTGTTGTCGTTCGCAGCCCGTTCGTAGCCATAGCGGATTATGAGCGCAAGAGAGGACTACCGGAGAATTATCTGAATATCGCCATGTAGGTCGTCCGCGGTTCCGTGCAGCCCAAGCTGACATTTTTGTGCCTTTAGTGTTGCTCGAGGACACTCTGGAGCTTGGCAAAAATTCGAGCGCGGAGAGCTTCCACTCCTCTCTTTCTACGGCGCTTTCTCTAGCGATCTCTCCGATACGGTCAATAATAATACATGGTACACCGACTACTGTCGGAAACGTGGTGTCGGTAAGTTACACCTGTCTACCTCTAGCGATTTTCCTTGGTAACGCCAGCAGATTGTCCTCCACTTCCTCGGAAGGTAGAAATTGACGGCAGAGAGGTACTCTTCGTGTTTCTCGGACGCTCTCTAAGTGCTCATTTTTCTACCAGTTGTTCGGGGCAATGATGCGACTTGCTGGCGAGTACGATCCGCACATCTTGAAAGCCATTCAAAGGATTAGAGGTAAACTAACTCCAACGGCCGGGCTCCCCATCTAGAACTTAATTTTTTCTGCACAGCCGCCGGGAAGCACAAGATTCTAGCCTTGACAAACAACTATGCGAACGTCTCTCCGGAAGGGGAAATTCCCAAAGCAGAGTTGGACTTTCTAGGATGGGGAGAAGAAGGAGCGGTACCGACACAGCTGCGAGCCCTTTTCGATGATTTCTGTGACAGCAGCGCGTTAGGGATGCGGTGCGTCTACGTCGGAGGCCCCAGACGGACAACGCTAACGTCGTGCTCTCAGTAAACCGGAACCGGAATTTTACCTACTTGCGTGCAAGAGGAACGACATCAAACCATCTGAAGCCGTGTTTCTCGACGACATTCGCATGTGCGCCGACACGTAACTGTAGCTGCGTGTAGATCGCGTTGACGAGACTCTTTACAGGAACCTGAAGGCGGCAAAGGAGCTCGGGATGGATACTATACGTTAGTGCGAGTATGTGTGGCGTGACTTTCCGCTAACATAATTTGTCAAGATGTGCCCATCGGCGGCTCACTCGACGCCGTTCGCGAGCTGGAGAGGAAAATCGGGATAGACCTGACGGGTGAAAGCGAGGACAAGCGAGTGAGCAAACTGTAGGGCTTGTGTACCGATGGAAATTGGAGTTCGGTTGTTGTATCCGGAACCAATTAAACCGATTGTGTACGGGAAAATGGCACTTGTTGAATTGAGCGGATGTCCGACTCCAGGCGACCGACAGTAAGTTATGCAGGCGCGCCGACCACCGATGAGCCGTAGTGGACTTCATATGCGCCTAATTTTGACGAGAGCAAATGTGAAGGCCATGACAGGTTGGATAGGTTTCCAACAAATGAAGACTGTATTGCACGTTCTCTAATATCTAGAAGGGCTTGTCCGAAGCTGGCACTTTGTCTTCGTAGTGGGTTCCCATCTGAAAAGCGATTAGGAGGACAGTATATGCGCAGAGCTACTACACGCACAATCGGAATCTTGGTGAGGAATTCACGCTTGACGAGCGGCGTGACCGACAGAAGCTGCCGGAATTCAGTTATATTGTTTGTGGAATCGCGGAGCACGCACGAAGAGCACGGCAGTGCCAGCACCAGCGCCCCAGAAGGCGGCCGTTGCAGACCATGGCCTTAGTGTCTGCGGAGTTATGATTGGCTCTTCGTTTCCCATATTTTATTCCCATAAATCCTTACTGAGGTGGCGATGGAGAGGGGCGAACGGCGAGCGAATTGAAGGTGGTTGGCCATGGTACGAAGTAGTATAGTGGACGTCGGGAGGAGGCGGATTGCAAGCAAGCCAGCGGGGTCTTGGGTTAGGGTTGTTGATCGGATCGGCTCGCGTGGGCAGAAGTTATCTTATTTTGCGGGGTCTATTACGGTTCTGCTAAAGCACCTTCATCTTGTTGAAAGCATCTTGCTCCCCATCTGGAAAAATCACTCGACGGTCCGATTAATAAATCATGGCAAACCCGCGCCAACGCCGCAAATCACGCTCAGGAAGCCACCGTGCAGTGTCACATTCAAAAAATGCTAAGCGCAATCTCAAGAAAACACCCCGTTGAGTGGACTGGGTATCTTTGCGTCAAGGCTGGTTGTACTCAATGAATGTAGCCATTCGAGCACCACTGGTGTTGCAAAAGGCCTGGGACCCTACGAAGACGGTAACGCAAAAGTCAGTCAAATCCGCTTAGTTCGGTTTCGGAGGCGTAACTCGACCGACACCCCTTCATGCTCATGCTCTCATCCCAAACCCGGGGAAGACCCGAAGACGTACAACCATCCTTTTTGCTTTCTCTAATCTGCCTCCGCGGTCGCGCTGTCGTTGAACTTCGACGTCTCGCATTACAATCTCCAATATTATCGTACACGAGCTGACCATACCGCTCTAGCTATGCTGCCCTCGGATTGGTGCACGACTTGAACCCCAGCGCGTCTGGCGGTGCTGAAATTATCAATGTTGATGTTCACGAGGAGCCCGCCGCTCCCCAGCCCTCGTCGTCGACGATCGAAACCGCCATTCCTCAAGGCAAGGGCCGTATCATCCGTGACGAGGCTGGCAATGTTCTCCGCATCGAAATGGCCGAGGCGCACGAGGAACAGCCTGAAGAAGACATGGACGTCATGCGAGAGCCAGATCTCGAGACTCGCGATGTCGACAAATGGGTCACGGACTTGGGCATAACGGGCGCACGCCCCGCTGGAAAGGATGGGGAGCTTGTCAAAGGTTAGTCATTTCCATTCATTTTCCTTCTCTTTTTTTCCGTTTCTTTCGGTGTGCTTCTCGGTAAGCTCGCATTACCGGCACGCTGCCGTATGTTCTCCGAGTTTAGACGGAGTGCGTTGACTCCGGTCGGCTGCACACCAGTGAGCGCAAGGCTACCCAGCCCAATTAGGGATGATCTTTTCTCTTAGTGTCGGATTGTATTTTTCATTGAGCTTATGGGAACCCGGGATTCTTTGACAGCCACTTATTATGCTTTTCTACGCCACCGCCACTTCTGTGTCGCGGAAAGACTACGGACACCATCTTTCTAATCTTGCTTTTAGCTTGTATACAATAGCCTATCGGTATACTGCGATAGGTTCTCGTCTGGTCTTTAATCTTGCTCTTGTCTTCTCGTCAATCTCCGCGTCATCCTTATGCTCGCATGCTAACTATTCGATCTTTCAACAGAGCTCGAGAAAATTGCCGTTCGGACAGACAAAGCGGGGACGACACTATCTGCATCATTGACAGGTGTTGGACCCCGCCATACCTCACATGGGGAAAAGGGATACTTGGTTCGACTGGTAGACAAGTACGGGAAGGATATTGAAAAGATGGCGAGAGACCGCAGGTTGAATCCAGATCAACGCACGACGGGCGAACTCCGTAAGGCGCTCAAGCGGGCTGGACTGTAGCACTTGTGTACTGTATGTACTGTATGTATCTACCAGCGTGATAGTAACCCAGACGAGGAGCGGCCGATGGGAGAATGGGGTTATGAAGATTAGATGAGTGATAGATTGAATGGCGAAATGGGACGTTTAGATGGAAGGGCGCATGGCGCGCGAGCAGGGCAGGGTAGCGAAAGGTCTGATTCGGATAACGAGGTTGGTGCAACTTGAAGATCTGGTGCACCTCTTTCATTGTTTTACACCAATATCAGGCTGCTGATCCCGACCATCCTGTGTTACGTGACTGTTTTCCTTTTGGAGACTAATGTGGGCACAAGGAACGAATCAACGATGACTTGAGTGCCGCAAGCGGAGATGTCCAAGACCAAGGAAAGCTACATAGTATTTGTTGTGATACAGCCAAACTACTTGGTAGAATTTGCGTAAAGATAATAGAATTAAATGCTGGTTTGTATACTTACACTCTCTCTCGGAACAATGCGTCGGAACACCCTGAAAATGGATACCAGTCCCTAAAAGGGCCGAAGCAGGGTCATCGCCGACCGGCATACAATGGATCGTCGTGATCGAAGGGACTCTCGGTCACGCGTCACAGCAACAGGCTCGATTCGGCCTCAGTTAATGGAATCGAGAGGATGGAGAAAAAAGGTGGTATTTCAGCCTTGGCGTCCGCACCTCCATGGCCGAGAGTATAATTACTCGCTGTCTTCAGAGTTATTCTCCGCCGCCCATGTCTCCCTCCTCTTCTTCCTCGTCGTTGACCGCGACTTCCAGCGCACGCACACACGCCGCGCCGTATCAGCGCCGCCCGTCCGGACAGCCAAAATCGACGCGCCAGCAGTTCTCAGCTTGTGGTGCTTGTCGTATGCGACGGTGAGCACGCGTTATGCGCGTCTCCCCACACGGCGAGCTCATCCATGGTCATCCTCAGTGTCCGCTGCGATCTCAAGGACCTTTCCCTACCCACATCTGGCCCGTCGCCGTCGTGCTCAAACTGTCAGGAGCGCGGCCTCAAGTGCATGTATGGCCTCTCTCCACCGTCCCAGCCAACGCAGCCCTCACCGTACGCCTATCCCAGTGATGAGTTTGCCGATGTGAAGGCTGTCAAACTACTCCGGCGAGGCCGACGCCTGCAACAAGTCGAGTGCGTACGAAACCTAGCTGTCCGTCTCCGTTTTAACGCGCCTCTCTCAGGGCTATCTACGGCAAGTCGACCGACGGCAGCGCGTCTCCGCAACTGGCATCGCCAGCAACCCATCTCCCAAGCTCGATCCCTCAGCTCAAGCCCGAATTCTTCTCCTCGCCCTTCTATCGCTGGTTCTCCATCCAACGTGAGTATATGCGCTCCATCCATCATCAATAATGCTTATTCTCATAGGTCCCGTACTCGACTCATCCGAGTTCGCCGCCAGGTTCACAGCTCACTGTAATGGAGATCACCAGCTCGGCCACGAGGGCAGCGTCCTCAGCCTGCTCCTTGTCGTCTGGGCCGCCTCGTACGGCGTCGACGAATGCGGCGGGCTGATGGAGGACCAAGGGTTTGACAGGTCGACTTCTTCATCCAGCTTGTCCGATTTTGCCGCCCCCGCTCCTTCCGTCCGAAGTGTTTCTGCACCAACCACTTTTAAATCATCACATAAACCCGGGCGCCATCACTCCCGGTCTCGTGCCGGACGTCGGGAAGCTATCGAACCCATGCTTAGGGAAATTCTCGAGCTTGTTGATTACCACGGTATGATGCGCAGACCTACTTGGGACGGCGTCCGCGTTTTGTTGTTACTTCTGCCTCTCATGGAAGGTGTGGCCCATTGTCTTCGTTCCTACTGCTTTTCTCTCATCATCACTGTTTCATATGTTCGCAGATGCCTCCCCCGCAGACCGTTTGATTATGCACGAGGCTACTATGCTCCAAGCAAACGCCCTCGCACAGCTCGCCCCGGAAGCCCCGGCCTTGTCCTCTGGCCATAGTGACAGCCTTCTCCGTGCACGCATCTTTTGGTACGCGCATCTCCAAGAGGGCATGTTTACTGCTATGCGCGGTGGCCGTCTTGTCCTGTACGATCTTTCTCACGTTCGTCACAATGGCGCTGACTATTTCTTAGCCATGATGACGACCTCGACACCTTCCAAACCAGTATTCCTCCAATGGGATACAACACCCCGTCCGGCTCTCCGTATCTCTGCAGTTCTCAACCCTTTCTCGCCCTCACGCATCTCTTTTCAATTCCCCTTCGACTCGGCGCCGTTTGCCGCAGGGCACACGCTGTCCTCACCAGTTCAAAAGTGCGAAGGCGTGTGGAAGAGGGTTCCGCCGTCGACGGTCCTGGAGTACAAGAAGTCCTCGACGGTCTTCATCGTTGCTGGGACGAATTCGAGGCTGCAAAACGACCCACAGGCATGGTAACGGAGGCTGACTACCAAGCCGAGCGCTTCTCTAGTGCATGGCAGGTTCGTAGTCTCGTTTTTCTTCTCACCGTCTCGGAGGTTGACATTTCCTCTCCCGTCATTTCAGATCTTCATCTTCGAGTGCTGTAAGTGGCTTTGCCCCATTCACATGATCCATTGTGCTTAATCAGATAAACAGACAACCGTGTTCGCGAGGCCTTGAAACAACTGCTAAGCATATCCCAGCCGACAGGCACCTCCTCGTCACCTCGACCTGTTTTTTCGTCGCATTCGTCCCCTCAGGGTTCTCCTCATGGGGCAAGTCCTGCGCCGTTCTACTCGTTGCAGCAACTCTACGCAACCTCTGTGCGAAAGACCACTCAGGTCTTGCCATATGTCCTTGGAATCATCAAACATCACCTCACGTATGAACTTGGGGACCCAGCTGGCATTTTCCGATGGGACAACGGCTTGACGCGCGATGGGTGCTATTTCGCCGGTTTCTTAGCGGCGAGTGTTGAAGGAGCTTCTCTCATGGACCCGGACACTACACCAACGTCGCCGTTCCCTAAGCAGGAAATCGATCCATCGATGGAATCTTACGGTCGCGCACCTGTGCAATCATCCTACGTGCCCGTCGTTGAACCATCGGAAGGTTTTGCGTGCTCTATGCGTGCCCTGGCCGAAATGCGTTGGGCATTCGCAAAGAGTGATGAGCGTAGAGAGACTTTGCGGGGTGTATGGAGCGAGCGTAACATGCGGGAACTGGTTGCACAGCCTTTCAACCAACCGCACACGCCGCCAAATGCTCTTGCCCTTGACCCCCACGGCATGCAGGTGCTCGACATGCACTATGCGGTCTCGGACGGCTCTCAGCTCGGAGATGTTTATACGCACACAAGCCCGTCGACCTCTGGGCTCCTTCCGCCGCTCACCATCGCTAGCATGGCATCTACTTCAGGCGGACAGTCCGCGCCGACGACAGCGTACAGCACGGATGGATCTTCGGGGTGGCACTCGTATACGCCACCTTCGACATCGGCTACGTCCGCAAGCATGCACTCTCCGGGCTTCTCGACGCTTGGACATGGCATGCCTAGGAAGAACGACATGTATTCGACGCACCACCCGACTGCGGACATGGACCAGTTCAACTTCCATCCGCCCAGCCATCCATCCAACATGGTGGCGACTTTCCCGCACTCGCGCACAGTCAGCAATGGGTACATGGACTACGCTGGCGCCCATCAGACGCCTCTTCAGGCTGATGGAACGATTGAGTTTGTCGACAGAAATGGGTATTATCATCGTCAGTAGGCCGCTCGCGACCCACTGGACTGAAACTGGGACCTTGTAGATGTTTGTATCATTCTGGAAGCCTGCGCATTTTTTCCCCTCATTTTTTATTCGCTAAAATAACTGCTGCTTTTATGCATAGTATCTACGAGAATTTACTGTACCGGTGTACCTCTAGGCTCGTTGCGTATGTCTTTTCTTTCGCTTTCTGATTCTGCTTTGCTTTATGTTGTACTACGAGATCGTGTAGATTCCATATTTTTACTAGTATAGCTACTTACGCGCCGCCGATGCTATAATCCCACGGATAGGGGCTAATTTGATGGGATGACTTCTTTCCTGTATTTGGATTCCTTGATTAGATTGGCTTTCGACATTGGTTGGGACTGGCGAAATTGGGGTGCTGTGGTAGCTCATAAAATTGGCAACTGAGAGCCATGTCGCCACTAGATAGACTTCGTTTGTCCGTGTGACGGTGTCTGTGTGCTTTTCGCGCCGGGACACGGATTTTGCCTGTGCATGGTCAATATTTGGGTTGAATTCGATGGGAGGCGCCATGACGCATCGTTTGCGATGGCATCGAGGTCGAATGCAAGGAACGAATATGAATGGTGGAGACTCGAGAATGAAGTTGACCGGCGTCTTCTGTGGGTGCAATGGTTACCCTACTTGGAATCACGGTCTACCGCGTTTCGTACGTAGTTATGGCTGCTTGCAATTACATTGTATGTTGAATCCTATTCAGTTTGTGCCGGATCTCATTCCCGGAGCGAGATGGAGAGAGCATCCGTAGAACGATGAGGGTTGAATCCATTGCGATTCAGGCGTGGGAAGGAGAAGCGCGTAGTAGCGTACGGTATATCAACCAGGGAAAGTCACACATCCTAGCTCGGTGTACGCCGCTATCGTGTGCATCGTGAGAAACAATGCCCTGCGTTGTCTGCGGATGTACCCGACGACTACCTAAATGCCCAATTCGTCGTAATTGAGGAGGGTTACGGTATGTACTACTGGTGAGCGCCCCTGCTAAGTACCATTCCCTGGATTATCACAATCACTTGTACGTGTTATTCAGACGGGATTTGGGCATATGCCGTAGCCCACGGTTTTATGATGCGCCTACACGCCCTCACCGTGGGTTTCAACCATTGTGCAGAGCTCCCTGTGCCAGGGACAGCAACCACTTACTTTCCCAGGACCCATTCAAGACGACATTCACGCCATGCAAGTAGTCATGGCTGTGTAAATGATACGATAATACGATAATATATCTACTAGATCGACTCAAGCGCACTCCCGCCGACGAACAATGGGATCCAGCTCGATGTATTACTTCATTAAGCCTGTGACAAGAATGAGCGTGACCTAAAAAGTGCCTGATCTGCCTCGTCCGACATACCCGCCCCGTTGTGATGGGTATGAGGACCCTTGGCTTCGTGGAATGGACGTTTGGAATGTCGGGCGGGGAGCGCGCTAGGTGCTTTATGTGCGTGTCACAGGCAGTATACCCCGTTAGGGTTAAATGTGGTGCAAGCCGTTTATCCCAGGCGCTATTTGGTGGTGTGGATGCATTTACAGTTTCACAAAAGGAGATCTCTTCGGATGTCAGTTTGTGGGATGTTCTAAGCCGCCGGTAGGTACTGTACCTGCTTTTGTTCCCGCGGGACTGGATTTGGTATGTGCAAAATTCAAATCGAGTTAAACTGGTTCGTCGGCATCCGCGGGGAACCCTTGTTACTTGTGGCTGGACATCGACAGGATAGTCCGTGAGTACGCTCTTGCCGCTATACACCTTCCGAGGTCTCGTTTGTCTCTTCTTGTTCTAAACAACAAAGTGAGATAGAGAGAAAATGGCTCTTGAGTTCCAACTCGTAATGTGGGACTACCGTTTTTACCCTTGCGCCTGAAGGAACTGAGGACAAACATCTTTCCCACCGGGAATCGGGATTCGGCAGCGCCACAGCAACAGCAACACGTGATCGTCGGTACCGGCGGCGGTGGTTGCGCGATCGCGAACCGCGCGAGTCGAGATAACGCTTTGGCAATTTCCACCATGTCCTTGAGCGAGCGATATGCAAGCCTCGTCTCCCAGCGCAAGCCGTCCACCGCGTCCGTCAACGCGTTTGATCTCAGCTGGGACGCCAATAAATTGGTATACCACCATGACGGTGCGCTTTGTTTATATCATTCTTCTAGAACTGTCGTCTTACCCTCAATGTAGTCGGTATGCTGTCTAAGCGATATGGGTCTCCCTTCTCTCTGAAACGCTGTTATAGTTATTACACCGCTCTGGAAATCGCGCAACCCATCCAAACCTATCACCATCGGTCCCCAGAAAGCCATGGACATCATGTACCATCTTCAGACGGAAATTCATCCTAGAATGTTCACCTCGCGTGGAGGCGAGTCCTTTCCCGTCACATTCCTCGTCGACTTTCTAACATTTTCCACCAGTATACGACGGGAAGAAGAACCTGTTCACATTCCACGAAATCATGGACAAGAGAGGCATCAAGGTAGCCTTTGACCCTAGCTTCCGGTCTATCACCATGCTGATTGTGCTATAACAGACCTCAATGCCGTTCGAGAGTGGTCGACCCCAGGGCAACATGGTGGAGGTTGTTATCCGACCGGTCGCTCAGATTCACCTCGGGTTCGTAGCATCCTTGACTTTGCCATTCGTGACTGAATTGCTTCGCCAGGGTGGTTAAGAGAACGGTGACAGGCTGGATGGAAGGGCAAACTGTCGCGTCGTCTGACGCTATACGAACTAGTGCGGCTTTGAACATGCTCATCATGGCCGTACAAGCTGCGTCTCGCGAGTAAGTCCCTGTGTCGGAATGCCTGGAATCACAATCTCAAAAGCACTCCAGAAGCTCGCTGGTGCTCTCGAAGGGTAGCTCATTCTACTTTGCAGCAAATGGTGCGTTCTTCGAATGTCTATCTATGCTCATCTAACGCTTGAGGCCTTATAACAGGGAAGTCAGTCAGAGGATCTCCGTTCAAACTTTGGTCAGGATTTAATCAGTAAGCATACGTGAACCAGTCCAAAGCATCAGACTCACTCTGTATTCAGGACGGTTCGCATCACCCGTGGTGGCCTGGTCATGAACGTGAATACTACCGTCGGTGTTGTGTACGTGCAGTGACTTAGTCCCATTCTCCTCTCAATTTGGTTCGTCTAGGATTCCCAAGACTTCAGCAATTGCTCTTGCGATCGACTTTCTAGCCACCTCGCACATTCGCGACCCGAGTGATCTGAACAGAATCGATCAATACAGTCCTTACTTTCGACCTCTCAACGAGCTTTTCCGGGTCGTGAAGTTCAACCTTACCTATGGGACCGACCGCCGACCCAAGAAAGTACACAAACTTATCCCTCGTGCTGGAGAAGTCGTGTTCGAGGACAAGAATGGCAACAAGACGACCGTCTCTGTAAGGCTCGCACAGCTCCGTATGCAGAGCAATTTCTCATTTTCTCCCTTTCTAGGAGTACTTCCGGCGTGCATATTCACTCACAGTCCACCCTCACGAATTGGGAATCCTCACTAAATCAAAGGCTGTTATTCCTTTGTCGTGTCTGAAAGTAGAGCAGCAGCTGTTCAACGTATGTCGGAATCATTGTTTTCCGTCTGTGTTCGAAATTGACGACAGCGTATAGGGTCAACCATCACCGGATGTCATAAGGAAGATCCTCGAGTTTATCCCGCAGAATCCTGCTGCTCGTCTAGCCCAGATCAAGGAAGGCTGGGACACAATGGGATTTGAATCGTCAGAAATGCTCAAGTCGGCAGGGATGACCGTTAGCCGGGCCGAAAACCCTGTGCAAGGCTCTATTCTCGTGCGTCCAGCGTTGAGCTTTGGAAACAACGAGCAGTTAGGCTCCGGTCATGTTGGTCGCCGTTTATCGCCATTTTATGATGTATACTCACCTCCTTGTAGGATGGGAAATGGGACATCATGAAGAGGACGCTCTGTGTAACGACGAGCCTGCCGAGCTGGTGTGTGGTTGATTTCAACCGAGGTGACCAGAGTCATCAAGCGGTTATTGGACAATTCTCGAAAGATCTGCGCAATGTAATGAACGAGCGAGGGATTAGATGCTCAGACCCCATGGTTTTTATCGGCCAGAATGCGCAGGGCAATATCTCGAGGGTACGTCCGCATTCTGTCTTTGCGCAAAGCA
This sequence comes from Cylindrobasidium torrendii FP15055 ss-10, assembly GCA_000934385.1. NCBI lineage: Eukaryota > Fungi > Basidiomycota > Agaricomycetes > Agaricales > Physalacriaceae > Cylindrobasidium > Cylindrobasidium torrendii. Next base: position 3,767 of record KN880565.1, on the reverse strand, counting down.
TTCTGATCCTCTCGGATTGTAGACCTTGGAAGAGTGTGGCAGGCGCGCGCAAAGCGCACTCATCGTAGCAATCCTACCGGACAACGCTCCGGATCTCTACGTCTCCGTCAAGCGCTTTGGCGATGTAGTGCAAGGTGTTCCTACACAGTGTGTGGTGCGTGTTTTATATTGAGCGGGCTGCGTTTCAAGTTCTCATGTACACCACGTCGTAGCGTTGGTCTCGCAAACTGTCGAATAACTACAACGCCAGAAGCGCAAACCAATATCATAACAATCTTGTTCTCAAGTACGTGCAATCGTATCCTCGATGTGTTTTCACTAACGCCAGACGGTCCAGGATAAACGCAAAGCTGGGCGGAGTCAATTTCGCTCCTATGGATGCCAGTATGGAGTTCTTCAGGCAGGTACCAGCCATGATTATAGGTATCATCGTCTGTCTATTCCTTCTTCGTGTACTCATTTCCTGAAGGCGCGGACGTGAGCCATCCCGGACCCGGCAGCATGTTTCCGTCGATTGCATCTGTAGTCGGTTCTACAGACCACACGGGGGCACGATACACAGGCAAAATTCGAGTCCAAGCCAGCCGGGTCGAGATAATCGAAGATCTTGGTGAAATGGTCAAGGTAAGTAATTGTTGCTCTATGGCACGCGCGTTGTTGAATGCTGACGCTTTGTTTGCAGGAATGTTTGAGCGACTTCCAACGCATCAACAAGGCGCTCCCGAAGAGGATATTCTTCTATCGCGATGGTGTTTCCGAAGGAGAGCGTGCACAAGTGTCCCAGATTGAAATCAATCAACAACTGAGAGGTGTGTTTTGTTCCGTTCTCTGTCGAATACATGCGGGGCTGACCCGTGCTGCAGCTGCCTTTTCGGCGATATATCCTCCCGGCGTGTTACCTGCTTTGACCTTCATTGTTGTCACCAAGAGACATCACATACGCTTCTTCCCAAAACCGCGGGATGCTGACAGATCGCAGAATTGTGAAGCTGGATTTGTTGTTCACGATGGTCAGTCGCTCTCATTGATCTCAGAAGTCTGGTTCGACAGTTCCATTGCACAGATAAACTCACTTCGCCTCAATACGATGATTTCTACCTCCAGTCCCAAGTTGGTCTCAAAGGAAGTCAGTTGATTAGTGTTTCTCACAAAGGCGCAACTGACGATTATTGTCCCCTTGCTAGCATCTGTCCCCGGTCATTACACGATCCTGAGGGATGATATTTTTCTCCCATTTTGTGGAAATAATAAGCAGTACGTGCAATGACCCCGGCGAGGTGTGATCCTCATTCTTGTCCCAGCGGTGCGAAGAAAGCCATCGAGCAGTTCACGTATGTTTTCGACCCTCTGGCACTTCTGGTGCAAGCCGCTTATGGATGATAGGTATACTTTATGCCACACGTACGCTCGCGCGACGCGTTCGGTGAAGATCCCTGCTCCCGTTTATTGTGAGCTCTCGTTCTCTATTGCCTCACTTTGCAGCTAACTCCTTCCTTGTAGACGCCGATGTACGCTTATGTTCTCCTGTGTTCCCATGTCTTCGTACTGATTCAACCCAGCTCTTGTGTAGCCGTGGAAAGTTCCACTTCGACAGTATCGACCAGATGTCCATCGACTCGAACTACACGAATGTGGATTGGTGGAAGGCGCAGTTTAAGCCGTTGAATGCGAAGATGATGAACTCTGCGTTTTGGATGTGAAAGGACAGGGGGTGTGTTTTTTGAGGATCAAGGAGGAGACTGAGTGAGTTGTGAAATGTACGTGTATCTTTATAACATTATGTCAAGGTGTGTATAGCATGTAGCTTGAACGCGATACCATACCCGGATACGACCAATATGATTGGAGGACACCTATGATAGACTACATACAGCGTATTTCGCAAGACTTCACATTGTACATTGCTGTTGAATATCTCGGTGCTTATCAGGCTTTCACAAAGAAGGTATATTGGAATTTTCTATTGGTGAAATGAACTCGCCTCAGACAACATTGCGAAACTTTGTACCGATGAGAATAGCAAAGTGTATCGTGCACAAGACTAGAGACATCAGTCCAGGACATCGATAGCAATGTGATGTACTGGCAGTCCCTTGATCGCCATTGTGTTGTTGATCGAAGCACAGTTCGAGTGGCACAATGGAAGACAACCTGTAGTAGACAGACGGGGTGCGATGTGCGGACGGCCGTGAGATAGGCAAGCGAAGTGAAGGTCAGCAGTCGTGTGGTGTCAATTATGAACAGTATGTAGTGAACTGAAGCAACATGGGGGGCAAATAAATATACTACAGTGTACAGACTAAACGAAGCAGTCGAAGAGTGATGTGTGTCAAGGTATAAGATGAGTTGGATGATCGTGTATGGGCCTTATTTACGGCGCGCTAAGTACAATCTAGGGAGCACGACGTGAGGGAAGGTCGAGGGTGTGACATGGATGAAAACATACATTCATGAATTGCTCATAGTTAAGCTGGACCCAGCCGTCGCGGTCAGTGTCGACGCGCTGGAAGGACTCGGTGAGGGTCTTGACGACTACACAAGCGCGCACGAAGCGGTCAAAGGTAATCCCGGGTGGTGGACCGTAACCTGTTGCAGGCTCGGACGCTACATGCGCGATGAGGTAAACCAGACAGTAGTGAGTGGTCGGACATACCGTATTTGCGCTCGACAAGGCCGATGATTGCAGGGCTGAGGTTATAGCCGAACGAGCGGAGGGCATCTGCAAGTTCGCGTCCTTCGATTGAACCAGAACGGTCTGCATCAAAGTGCTGGGGAGTTGTGTTAGATGGATGCAGGGTGGAGAATCGATAAGTCGTACGCGGAACACGTTTTGCCAGTCCTATGAGGTGTGGTGTGAGTAGGCGCCTGCCTCGTGAGCAGACTGAACTGACCTGAATGTACTTCCACAGTCCGGCGAACTCTGATAAGGTGGGTAAGGGCGAGGTGACAGACAGAAGGGACTGGCAAACCGTTGTAGCTGATAGTACCACTCTTGTCCACGTCCTAAAAGCGATGAGTTAGGCGTATAGGCGCACGGTACAAGACGTACGAAGATGTTCATAAGCATCTTGACTGTGTCAAGGTCGAATTCTGGGGATGTTGGTGTATGTACAAGGAGGAATGAGTCAGCACTTACGAGTCCAATCACCTGAATTGGTGTCAAAGGGCAGTACACGAGTAGATTCGGAAGACGCACCATTCACAAGCGCTCGCTGAAGCTCAGTCACGGAAATGGAGCCTGGATGCCATAAGCGCTTGTTTACACGCATACAAACGCGTGCTGCTCACCGGAACCGTCGACATCGACGCTTGTGAAGTATCCCCAAAGCATTGGATCAACACCGGCAGGCGCAGCGGGCGGGCCTGGCTGGTAGCCGCCGCCGTATGCGACACTTTGAGGCCGTCCAAGACGCGAAGAGTGATGAGACATGTGGCTGGCATTGCTGTGATGGCGCATGGGAGCGCCGTAGCCGTGGGCGGGCGGCGGGGAGGCGTAGTTGGCGTACTGCATTGGCGGATGGGTGATGGAAGTAGGAGCGAAAGCGCTGTCTGCGCTTGCTTAGGGATCTACAAGTACGATGTGGGCCATCGCAAGCGTGGCAATTCCGGGGCTCCGGATCAATGTCAAGCAGAGCCCGAGTTCAATTCCAGGAGTTTTTCAATTTCCCTCACATTCACATCAGTTCATAGAAAATCGCAGTCTGTGATTTGTTTTGAACGGTTTCAAGATTCAGTTGATGGGATAGACCTTCATTCACGGCATTCGC
>KN880564.1:0-66728 GCA_000934385.1 Cylindrobasidium torrendii FP15055 ss-10 | reverse complement strand
ATCATCACAGAAAGTTGGCGGGGACACACTCGATGTCGAGGCCACTGTTCTCATTGACTTTTGTGCTCGACTAAGTGGTTCACATATAAGATGAGGAGTATTCACTTCATATACTGGTGGAAAATCAGGCCTTTTGTGCTTAATAATCACTGTATACTGGGATCTACTCAATTTTGCCACCGAATGTAAATTTCGACGTCCAAGGGCGCGAGATATCCAACGCAACATACCACCAATGTATTCAGCTACACCAGAGGACCTACAATCAATTATTACAAGGTCTTTGGTTGTAAGACGCGAGCGCAAGAGGGCGTCGATTGCGCGTGTTTCATATCCTGTCCTTGTTTCATATCCTGGGTCAGGATAGTATATACCGGAAATGGATGATTTTACGCCCATCGGATGAAATTAATCCGGCAAGCACATCTCTTCACGGGGATGGCTTAGATTCAACCTCTTAAAGGATGATGACAAATTGGGATGAAAAGAATCCCACGTCGGATTTCACTCCTTATTGATACTGAATAGGGATGAAGGAGACTATTCACCCTATAACCGGGTGAAGATAACCAGGTTATGGTCTTACGGTGCTTCTTAAGTGGTGAGCCTTCGTTCATCCATGATACACGGACGGCTTTGTCCAAGACCAGCATTCTTGATAGCATTTACTCGTCCTTGCAATTCATTCTTGTTATCAGCCTCATAGCATTGAACGCATAGCACTACTATTTTAACAAACGCAGGCCTCGATGGAAATGAACACGACGAAAGGTTTCACATACACAGATCCAAAGATCGACTGTTGAGGACAGTATTGAAAATCACTGCCGTGGTTCTCGCCTCGGGTACCGGACGTGGGGATCCAGAGCGTAGCGTCGAAATGAAAGAACCGTCAAACTGAACGCAGTCCATTTTCCCATCAAGCTCTACATGTTCCTAAATAGGATCAAACTCGCTCTACCTATCATATGAAGGCATCGTGTCGCGGGAGATGAAGTGATTGATATAGAGCGTCCCAGAGGAAAGTAAGTGGAGGCCTTCGCGGGTGAAAGGGTCAGCTTTGCGACTTGTGCGGAGGCTGCGAGAGGTATGAGCCAGCTAGAGGGCTCTAGGGATGTATCGTCGAGCTTTAGGACGGCTCTTGTGAAGGGCATCGAAGACGATATCGAGCCCGAGATGAACACCCATAGTCATAATGAAGGCCCAGGATTGGGTCGGACGCGTGAAGCCCGTTTCTAGATCTAGCATCGGGACAGACGTATCGAGTGAGCAGTGATTCGCATTAACGACTTATGAAGAGGCAACTGGTGTACGTTGGCCATTGCGAAGGGTTCACCAAGAACACTGGAATCGCAAATGGGCGCCGGATTGAGGTGGATGGCGATGCGATGAAGAAAACGTGGGGGCCTTTTCGGGAGCGCGATCAACCGTGTGGGATAACCTGACCAGAGGACTTCACGGGGCCACAAACATCAGTGCGCTGGACTTGTGCTAGAATCACCATCGACATCAATTGGTCGGATGAACAGCAGAGATATGAGGCCAATCCAGAGAGGACATAGCGCTAAAACGGTCAAAGTGGCTCCAGATATCCAGGTGCGTGTATGGACATGTGCCGCGAATGAATTCATCGTGTTGTCCAAGTTAGACAGCTTTGAACCAAGGGTTAGTACAAGGTAGGTCTCGGGGTGGGCTCGTGTAGGTCAGTGTGAATATGCTGAGGTAAGGCCGAGGAGTAGTCTGGAGAAGAGAGTGGCGAATGGACATTGGTGGAAGAAGTACGCTCGAATGCTCGAATGTCTGTGATAGTCGAAGCAAAGCAAGTGGTTTTCTCGGCGCGTTCTTATCAGTGTGTACTTGAACTTCCCCTTTCCCACGCTTGTAAAGCCACTCATTTGAAATTTTCAATGGGACACACACCTCGTGTTCAATCAGAGTCACTTTTTCACTCGAGATCAACCACGTTGCGAGGAAATTCGCCGCGGGTATATAGGTCCATCCGGGGTCGCTTAGACTTCGAATACTCTTTCCCTCCAAAACCATGACACGCCTGCAACAGCGCATCCCCAAAGACTGGGCAAAATCCATACCTTTCATCCCATTCGGCAACGCACCCTCAGCAAGAGGCTCACCTCTTCGCGGCATGCCATTCCCCCTGCCCGCCCGCGTTCATCCTGAACCTATTCGCGTATTGCCCGCACCGCACACCTCTCACTCTCAAGAAAACCTTCGACATCGCCATGAGCAAGACCGAAATTACCAGCGTCAGCGCCGGGAAACACTCCAACCCTCTGTGCACCAAGATACCCATCACCGCCACCCAGACGCCCGTCACCGCCACCGCGATACGCATGGTCACCGGGAGACGCCAGTTATTCCCCAGCGCCAAAATCACTCTCGGTCGAACACACCAGCGCCGCCTCTCCGCGGCATCCTCAAAAACAAGCAAAGCGTAGGAGCTCTTTCGACTGTCTCCAGGAAGTCGCATCATCATCATGTGAATACGCACGAACAAGAACTACCCCAGATTGCGTGGAATTTCCATCCTTACCTCGACGGTCGGAAGCCCAGCAGGCGGTTCTGGCTCGACGTATCTTTGCCGCGCTTCCAACCACTACGCTTGAATAGCAAGAACCACTGGGTCCTGCTGACCTCTCGCGAATTGTTCGTGAACGCTGTCGAGCCTGGCGGGATGCTGTCGCTGTCTCTCTACATCGGCGGCGAGACGCGATTGAAGATCGCTGTCGTTTGCGATACAAATCCCGTGTTGACGTTGGGGAACGTGTTCCATGGGATCTACACCAAGCTCCATCGGCGTGCCAGTAGCTCTGATTTCGAGGCTTTGAGCGCGAATGGGAAGGAGAGGGTGCAGCAGGCGTTTAGGAAGAGGTGTCGGGCGCTAGGGGAGCAGCAGGAGAGGGCAGAGCTGAGGGATGGACTCAAGCGCGTCGACTTGCTAGCAGGGAAGACGCATTTCCGGGGATTGGCACCAGACTCAGCGGGTCGGTTGTGGGGCATCTTCGATTGAAAACTTATAGACATGAATTGGTTATGTGGATTTTACTTTAGGGTGTTAGGATGGTTACGACTGACAACGGGCTCAAGAGCGTGTACCTGTACTTACCTGTACGATTCAACGAAACTGTATGACCGTATGATTACAATACTCAAGGATGAGATTAGTATGTGCAATTTCAGGATCTGCGATGAGATTATTGAGTGTGAGGGCGATGCCGATGAGAGCGCGACGCAAAGTGTTGCGTTGCTGATGGCGCTGCCAATTCGGGCCGCATTCCGTTGCTCAGTTTTTCTGCATCCCACAGAGCCGAGTACAGCACGCTTTCTTTGCTTCGAGTGCTGACACTCATCGTGCTTCCGAAAGGATAGAACTTGCAATCAATTTCTCATGCGCCACAGTCGGCAAGATTTTATGAATTTGATGGCCGACGATCCAGGGATACGGTCTTCTTCTGGAGTCGGCATCATTTGTTCTGTACGACCAGCTAGGATAGTTTCACACAGCCTCGACGCGCCAAAACGACCTCCAGGCCACTTTCTCGATTATTCTGCACCGTTTTCACGATTTTCTCGCGGTTCGACAGCGTCTAGATCATGTCTGCACCAATGGTACGGTACCAGTGCCTCGGCCGACCCGCTGGTTTGGGCCTCAATGGCTTTCTAACTCAAACGCTCACAGTTGTCGCCATCGCCGTCCAGCTCGAGGTCGAGCACTCCCAAGGTGCGTTTCCTGCCGCTCTCCACGTCGTCTGGCGCGTTAAGGAACGTGTAGCCTGGTCTGTCCCCGGTCCCAAGCACGGCAACCTTCGACCTCGAGCGCGCGTCTGCATCCACCCCAGCAACCCTTGCGACCCATGACCCGTACAACCTGCGCAATGGAGTGACCAGCGAAGAGGATTTGGCGCAGATGCGCAAGCGAAAGAAGGGCAAAGCAGTCGCACAGTACCAGCGCAAGCAAAACGATGTGCGTAGCCAACTTCATCTTTGCTTCATGTTTCTAACGAGTCGTAGCTCATCTCGTATCTTCTCAAACCGATGGAAGAGCACACAAGCGAGGCGCGTGATAAGGAAGAACAGGCGCGTCTGGCGGTCAAAATAGCCGTTTGGGCCAGCCTGATTGCCAACTTTGCCCTGTGCATCATCCAGAGTGCGTCCCATTGCCCCCTTCCGCACACAGTTGCTCAAGCTTTCTCTCAGTGTGGGCGGCCATATCCTCTCTGTCGCTCTCCCTCCTTGCGACTGGCATCGACTCCGTCTTCGATCTAGGCAGCAATATTCTTCTCTTCTGGTTGCATCGCAAATCAAAGAAGATGGACACGAACAAATGGCCCGTCGGTGGAGCAAGACTCGAGTGCATTGGCAACATTGTATATGGTGCGTCTATTTTCCGCGCGAAGCACTTCGAAGATGCTGATGGTCTCTAGGATTCTTGTTCGTGTTGGAGCCTTTTCATGTTTTGGCCTTCCGCTGATTGAGGTGTAGAATGGGGACGGTCAACCTCATTGTCATCGTCGAGTCCGTGCAGTCTATCGCAACGAAGGAAGGTGATGGCCTGAACGAGTTCAACTTGCCGTCTATCATCGCTGTCGCCGCCGCCCTCGGTCGGTTGGTCTTTCTCTCTCATACATCACTACTGACCATTCCGTAGGCGTGAAAGTCATGCTCTTCCTTGGATGTTATCCCTTCCGCAACAACTCCAGCCAGGTCAACGTCCTATGGGAAGATCACCGTAACGACATCCTCATTAACGGCTTCGGGATCATCATGGCCACCGGTGGCTCGAAGTGGAAGTGGTGTACGTTCCAGCCACGCTCCTTCATGAATTGTGACTGACATTGCCCAGACCTCGACCCACTGGGCGCCATCCTCATTGGTCTTCTCATCGTTGTCTCATGGACGCTCACTATATGGGGCGAGTTCGAACTCCTCGCAGGAAAGGCCGCGCCGCATGAGTTTGTGCAGCTCATCATCTACAAGGCCATGACCTACTCCGACGACATTGAGAAAATCGACACCGTGCGCGCGTACCATAGTGGGCCGGACTACTTTGTTGAGGTGGACATTGTGATGCACCGGGATACGCTGTTGTCGAAGGCACACGACATTAGCCAGGCTCTCCAGGATAAGCTGGAGGTGCTGCCGAATGTGGAGAGGGTGTTTGTGCATGTAGATCATGAGACGACGCACGTACCGGTGAGTTTACTGCTGTGGTCTGGATGGAGAAGTAGTGCTGACTATATCCCACAGGAACATCGAAAAACGGTCTAAATGCTCTCGAAAAGAAGCAAAACGCATGGTTACGACTTAGATGAAAGTACACGAACCCGTACATAAAGATTGACATATACATAAGTGCTTTCGATACCCCACCAGCAAGCCATTTATGATCGTCGAACCACAGATAAAGTGTGCACCCAATCTAGCTGGAGGAGCATCGCTGCACTTGGACGAACTGTTGAATCGTCTACCAGACATGCCTGCAGAAACTGTCCTTTTTCTCCTGTCATCATGCCCAGGAGCCTGAGGCTCCGTTTCGAGATAGATGTCTGCATAATGGTTCAGCACACAAGCTACCCTGACGCAGCGTTGAAGAAAACACTGACCCATTGATCCACCGCAGCGGCTCCGCTACACGGATAGCGGTACCCATTCGAGTTCAGATGCATAATAACCATTCCCAAGGACCAGATGTCGCAGGCGGGAATGATCATGTTTATTCTCCTGATATCTGGGTCTGTGAATGCGGTAAAGCCAATCTCGAGCCCATCTTCGTCGTCTACATTCCGGCATAAGTATCCTTTTCGACACATCTCAGTACGTTGAACAACGCAAAAGCCTTACCTGGGTGCGTATCAGACGTCGCAGATCCCAAATCGATAATCTTCACACGATATGAGGCGTCCATCATGATATTGCGCATATTCAAGTCTCGATGGACGAGCCCCGCGCGAATGTGCAGGAAGTCCAGTCCGAGAAGGACTTCTCGCGCGACATGGCGGAGGAGGGCGTTAGGGATCACCAGGAAGTTGCATTTCCATACAAGCAGCTCGCAGCCGTGGAAATATTCCATTGCGATGGAAATGGTTCTAGTCATTGGGTTCTCCTCTTTCGATGTGTCAGCATGTCAAGCAACGGCAACGGCAATGGGTATTGGGACGGGCAAGGATGGCAAGGAAAAGAAAAACGTACGACGAGCCCAAATTTGTGTAAACGCCGCGCATCCGCACACGAGAAACATGTTCTCTGCCTCTTTCCTGGCTCGTTTCTTTTGTGCTCGATTCTCATACCTTGTTCTTTTGATAGTAGCGCAAAGTGATTTGTGGGGTTGTCCCTCTTTATGTCGTAAACCGAGGTATACACATCCCTCCCCTCCCCTCCCCAGCATCCTATTGCTGAACTGGTAATAATATGCAGAGACTCCGTCCCGGAAGGGTGCATCTGGGGCGATGCCGTTAAAGTAGACGAACATGCTGTTCGTTATTTCCCTTTGTGAAGGTCCGCTATTCCGTGGTCACGTCAGTAATTATTCCAAGGCGGCAAAAACGATGGACTTCGCACCCGCAACGAGCAATGAGCGAGCGTCTCTCACGGCGGCGTTCCTCTGATTCATCAAGAAAGTCGTTGCGTAGTTCCACAAGCTGCCTTGCGCTGAGTTCACCCTTGTGTGCGCTGTGAAGCTCGGGTTAGCGGGGTGCACGATGTAGCAGTGGCGGAAAAGTGGAAACGTGAGGAAAGGGCGCACCGTTGGACGTCGTCCAGATAACCCTCTCGCAGTTCAGGGTCTCTCTCAGTCTCGACGGCTTTTCTGAACGCTCGGTACGCTTTTCGACTTGGGTATGACATTCCACTGGTCGACTGTCAAGGCGTCTGATGAGGGGGAGTGTGAAGGGTGAAGCTATGAAGCTAAGACTGAGGTCACATTCTGTGTGATTCTGGTGCGACGCAGCTTATATATGAATGGGTTTGCTGTGACAGCTACTACAGTACAAAAGGCTTGCTCAGATTGAGGCGCGATCGCTGAGTCCGATTCATAGTTACTGTACCCCGGCTAACTTGTTGCTTCTCACGCGTCATAGCACTGCACTCTGAGTAGATGGCTGCTGTGGTCGAGACTCGACAGAAGTATTGCTAAAAAAAATTCACAAAAGCATCGAGACAATCTCAATAATTCGAAAACGAACAAAAGCGGATTCGGATGTTTACGCCTCGGACAAAGTATACAAACCCGCACATAAAAGATTGAAATATACAAAAGTGCTTTCGATACCCCACGGCAGCTGCCCGCGAGCCTTCTATGACCGCCGAGCCACAGACAAACTGCGCAGCCAATCAAGCCGGAGGAGCATCCTTGCACTTGGCCGCACTGTCGAATCGTATATCAAGCACGACCTTAGGAATCCTCCTTTCCTTCCTCCAATCATGCCTAGGGTCCTCAGACTCCGTCTTGAGATGGACGCCTGTGTGTCGCTCAGTATGCAAGCCACTGCATTCGCACGTCCAAGAAAAAAAAAAAACTGACCCATTGGTCAACCACTCTGGCACCATCGCATGGATACCGGTACCCATAGTTCAAATGCAGAATAACCATTCCTAGAGACCAGATGTCGGCGGCGGGAGTTATTCTCCTTATTCTCTTGATATCTGGGTCTCTGAATGCTTTGAAGCCGACTCCCTGTTGGTCGTCTGCACAAGCGTGTAAGCATTGACGTAGCACGGGACGACGAAGGTACGTACCAGGATGCGTTATAGACGTTGCATATCCCAAATCGATGATTTTGACACAATACGCGACGTCCATCATGATGTTGCGCATGCTTAAGTCTCGATGGATAAGCCCTGCGCGGGTATGTAGGAAGTCGAGTCCGACGAGGACTTCGCGAGCGACGTGCCGCAGCAGGGCGTCGGAGATCACCAAGAAATTGTGTTTCCAGAGAAGTAGCTCGCACCCGTTAAAGTACTCCATCGCGATGAACATCGTTCTTGTAAGCGGATTGTCTTCTTTCATTGGAGTGAGTATTTTCTCGGCAAGCGAAATGGTAGGCGGGCAGGGAGGGTAAGGAGAAAAGACAAAACGTACGACAAGCCCAGATTTGCGTAAACGCCATGCATCCCCACACGCGCAGCATATTCTCCGCCTCCTTCTTCGCCCACATCTTCCCATCGCCTCCATTTTCGTATCGTATCTTTTTTATCGCGCAAAGGAATTGATAGCGGGGCTGTCCCTCCTTTCGTCGTAGACCAAGGCGCACGGAGCCCTGCCCGCCTTCCCCGAGGGACTTCGAGCTGAATTGGTAGTAGTACGCGCTGGCCCCTTCGCGGAAAGGCGCGTCTCGGACATGCCTGTTGAAGTAGGCATGTAGGTTGTTGGCTATTTCCGTGTGTGAAGGTCCACTGTGCCGTATAATCGTCAGCAATAGTTTCAAGATGGTAGAGACAATATATGCACCCCCAGCGAGCAATAAACCGACGTCTCTCATGGTACCGCTCGTCTGATTTATAGAGGAGCGCGTCGTGTAGTTCGCCAAGCCTCCTTGCGCTGTAGTTGCCCTTGTTCGCGCTGTTACATGTCGTTTAAGCAGATTGTACGAGCTCGCAAGTGGAAGGGGAAACGGCGAAATGTATGAAGAGAATACGTACCGCCGGACATCTTTCAAGTATCTCTCACGCAGGTCGGGGTCTTCTTCAGTCTCGACATCATCCCTGAATGCTCGATATGCTGTTCGACTGGCGTATGGCATCTACCACTGCCGCGTGCTATGGAGGGAGGAGAACGTGAATAATACGGACAGAATAAACGTGTTTTCGTGACACGGTAGCTTCTGGAGAAGCTTGAAGTAGGAGCGTTCAACGGCACAAAAGACTTTTTCAGATTGAGGCGCGATCGCCTGAGTTCGAAACCACGGGTAACTTGCTGTCTTCCCACGCGTCACAGCACTGCAATTTGGATGAAGAAGCCACTTACTCGTGCGCGGACGAACTCGTTGTCCACACCGGGTGGAAGTGGAAGGTGGGATTGAATTGCGCATGGACACGCGAAGCTTGATTAGAAGGCACTGCCCATGGAAGACTGCACTACGATCCTACTACTTCCTGCTTTTAGGCAACATGATGGAGTATCTCAAGAATAACAGAAGAGGAACAATCGATCCACAAGAATGCACATGGACAATGGGAGTGCTGTGAAGCTGTTATGGTCGCCACAAAAAGCTCACCGTCACAGGCACTACCCATATACAATAGTGTTAGCTTTAACAAATAAAATTCTAGTTATTGCTTCTAGAAAAGGAAAAAAAACAATGTGTAGTCACTTCTTACGTCCAAAAACAGACTGTATAATTAAAAGTGGTATGCAACGAAAACCAGATGAGCACGACGCATATGCGTGGGTAATCCTTGGCACGGGTTTTGATGCGGGAAATAGAATTTTTAAAAAGAATGCAATGAATGTAGCACAGAGAGAAAAAGACACAGGGGAGATTAGATGCAACGGCTGGACTCGACCTTGCCTCATTACACGTGATTGGAAGCACCTTAAAGATTGACATGGTCGGGATTCTATAGGAAATTCATTGTAAATAAAAGAATTTGAAGTGCGTAGCGGCGGTCTCAGCAGCAAGTGGGAGCCGCCATGGAGAAAAATCCCGAGAATGTTGGTCGGGGTGTTTCTGAAAGCTGCTATACATTCATTTGCTTTTTTGTTGTCATTTGAAATACATTTACAGACGTTACGTATGTACGTCTGCACAACCTGCTAGACCGAGGCCTGAGGAGGGGCTGCGGACAGGCTAACGTTTCGGATAACGCCGGTGGCGCAGTGATGTGCCATCAGATCTGGAGTCAGGAGTCTGAAGGATGAACTTGAATACTTAAGCTTGATTGCCAGGACTCAAGGTGAAAATTCACATTTTAAAATTTTTTATGACGTCTATGGAGCTGTTTTATGGGTCCTGGCTGTTCTGTCGCAGCTGCTGACTGCCAGTGGCTTCTCTTTCTTCCTGTGCAACAAGGATTGCAAAGTACACGAGGATAAGGCGATACATGTACTCCATTCTGCGTGTACGTCCTGCGTTGTCTACGCCCACGTAAACACTAGACAACCACGGGGAGGCACGAGTTGGCTGCGCTGGCCATGCGATTATCGCGCTTTTGAGAAGGAAAGGCATCATATCTGGGCGTCTACCAAGAAGTTGCAATTTAGTATCCTTGGGTGACGTCGAATTAGAGACCTACGTTGAATATTGCCGCTTATGAAGGTAAGGAGGATTGTTTTCCAAGGGAAATCTGTGAGTTGTCGGTCGAGCGGCGAGTCTAGCGAGTCAGGTTCGGTGCTGTGTGAGACCGTGCAATGTGGTACAGCCAAGCAGATACTTCCATTTGAAGGTCTTTGACGCAGGCACGTAAGCAAGATGCAACAGGCTGCAACCTGTTCAAGCGCCCGTAACTTGAGTATGCCACGCGATTATCGCATTGTTGGACAAGGAGCGGGAGAAGTGTCAAATCAGAGTATGTTCCATAGGCTGATGATTCGTTTAAGTTTTGGATGTATTCAAAAACCAGTGCCGGAGAGTCAGATATGAGTAGACAGTGTGCCAGACGAAGTGTCGGGCGTATCACTGCGTCTCTGCGGACGTTTGGAGTAGACGTAAGAATACAGCAAACCATTCCAGTTGTTCAAGCGGCCGTAGTGTCTCGGCCCTCTCGGATACAAACATGGGGATTCAAATATTCATGTGCGACGCCACAAGCAAAGTCCAATAATGAGTTTGACGTCATCGACTTTACAGTCGTCCAGAAAGGGAAAGGCGGGCGACCGACCCAGCTTTACTTCCGACTACCACCATCAGGTCTCCATATCGTGTTCAGCAATGGCGAGCTCGCTGCAGCCCGCCTCCGCGGCACCCAGCGCGCCCCCAAGTCATCCACCCACGTCGCTGATGGGGTCGTCGAGCCCGCCGTCGCTGCCATCTAGCTCGACATTCTCATTCAAAGCACCTTACCCCGCAACACTCAAACAGCGACGCGTGTCGCTCGCCCTTCCATCGTCGCCCCGAGTCGTTCCCGCCGCGAATTTTCGCGATGATACCGGCATTTACGTCCAGGGTGCCGAGACCTCGACCGAGGGTAGCCCGCTGAAGATATCGTCCGAGCCCGATGCTGAAGAGACCATGCCGCCACTAGAGAAGAAGGCTAGAAAGAAATGGTCGCCTGAAGAGACTCAAATGCTTGTAGATGGCTGTAACAAAGTGCGTGGCGCCGCCCCTCTGATGTTCTCGGACTGATCAATGCCACGCAGCATGGTGTCGGCAACTGGAAGACTATCCTCGGGGACCCAGCGTTCACGTTTGACGGCCGTTCTCCGGTGGACCTCAAGGACAGGTGCCTATAGATCGTGTCATATTCGCACCCATACTAATAGCGTGATAGATTCCGCACATATTTCCCCGATGCATACAGAACACACTACCCCAATGCACGCACGCACTTGTCCACCAAAGTCCGCTCTACGCTTCCAGATGGCTCGTCTCTGTTCGAGAAAACGCGTTCCAAGAAACGAAGACCATTCACCGAGGCGGAGGATATCGCCTTGAAGGCTGGTTACGACAAGCACGGCACGGTGTGGGCCGTCATCGTGAAAGACCCCATTTTCCAGGAGCACAACAGACGCTCTACCGACTTGCGCGACAGGTTCCGCAATGCGTTTCCAGATCTATACACCGCCGCCGGATACAAGCCTCGTGGTGGCCCCCGAAAGAAGAGTGTTGACTCCCCATCCCCCATCAAGATGCCCATGCGCGCCGCCACTGATGATCAGTTGGCAATGACCTCGTCAGGCGCCAGTACACAGCAGCGCAAGCGCCGTCGGTACACCAGCCAGGGCCTACTCCGCGGCGGAACCAAGAGCGTGCCACAGTCGGCCGCTCCTTCCGACAACGAAGCATCCGACTGCGAGCCCGAAACGGTGCCAGGTCCCTCAAACACATTCAAACGACCCACGCCATCACTCTCGACGGGCATGTTCCCTCCTGTAGACCCTGGTTCAGAGTCTATGTCGGAGGTCGAATCCCTTGGTTGGTCCTCTGGGCTTGATACACCCATCCATTCCTCGCAGCACGGCTGGACTGGCTCTCCGACGTCTTCCAGCAATGTCTCGGACTTCTTCCTCAACTCCCCTCCCCGAGACGCGGTCGTCGGCGGTATGGGCATGATTGGAAATAGTGCTTGGGGTACCCAAGATTGGTTCTCTCCTAATCCTAGGATGGACCCGACTGGCTCGTCGTCCTTCCCTGACAACAACCCGACGTTCTCTCCGTCGTCTCCTTTCTCCTTCCATCAGAGCCACGGCGTCGTCGACAGGTACGACCTGGTTCCCAGTTCGTGGGCGCACGACTTCCAGTCCGAAGTGGGCTCTTCCGCATTCTCAGACGATGTCTATCCACCAAGACGCGAATACCATTCCGACTATGCTGGCGACCTTATTTTCGGCGCGCGCACTCAGTCGGGACAGTCGGCGTTCTACGATTCGCCGCCAGACTTCATCGGTCTTGGCCTTACCGGAATGCACCCTGCACAACAGCAGCAGCCCACCTCCGTTCATCCTATGGCTCTTCATTCCTCTTCACTTCCCGGAATCGACGAGATTGAGCTCAGTGGAATTTCCTTGAACGACCATAGCGACAGCCCGCCGGACCACCGGATATCCTCTCCGGATGTGTCGATGTCAGCCAAGGACGACGACCATACCGCGTCATTCCTCATGGAGCAGCGGTTCAACTTCGATGACCTCGTCGACTTGTCGCAAGACGAGATGCACCAGACCCCACCAGCAACGCCTCAGACGCGGCCCCGGCGGCTGCATCAGCATGGCAACATTCAAGCGTATCCCATGTCCCATGGCCGCTCAATATCTGTGCCGCCTGCCGAACGGATGGCAGTTCCCTCACCTATGCGTCCTGGGCAGGTTCACACCAACTCTCAACCGGAGATTCGAGGGTACAGCTTTGGTGCCCAACATCACAGTCGCAGCGATGTCAACTTGGCGTCGACGAGCGCGACGTACGCGCCTCAAAGTTTCTCGTCGCTCTTCCATAGCACGAACGCTGGATTGTCGCAGGATATGTCTAAGACGGCGAGCGAGATATCAGCTCTGCCGTTCTTGGATTTGCACTACTACGGCGGGCCCGGCGGTGGTGGCAATGGAGGGGAGGCCGCGGATGAGAGCATGAGGGTTGGACAGGCGCTGGATTTGGCGTCTACGGCGTCGTGGGGGTCTGGGGGGATGATGCCGAGTTTCCAGCAGCAGCAGCCGATGGCGCCCCCGCCGCCCCAGATGGCGAGGATGCCCGTGGGTGCGGGAGGTGGTATGAGGATGGGTGCGCATCAGAGAGGGCATAGTGTGAATGCGCATCAGAGGGGGCAGAGTGCTGTTGTGTGTCCGCAGGATTTGATGCGGAGTGATACGAATAAGCGGAAGAGGATGAGCTGGGATGGGGCCCAGCAAGGATGAGATGATTTGTGTGTTAAACGAACTGCTTCAGAAAGAGATGGTGTCGTGCGTCTTTAGAGACAGTGTATGCTCTGCTTGGTCCTGCGCGACGACCGCGTCTGGTTTACTTATGGTTTATGGCTATGGAATTTCCCACTTACTGATCCTGTTTGTATATACTTTTTTATGCTCTGATTGTTTACCGTTTATATTGACATGACAGAAAGTCTTCTTTACTATTCGAACCCCGATATAACCTTCGTATTTGTACTGACGACATATACATAGTATTTGCCTTTACTACAGACTGATTGAATGTGCATTGGAGTGGAATGGATATAACCAAAACTCACTTCTGTGACTGAAGTATTTTGAAGCTGCAAGAGCGATCTAAGAGCTCGTTCGGCAACGCGAGAAATTAGGAGAACTTTGAATTATTCTACTAAAGTAATGCAGAATAATTCAGTGAGATTCTCCGCTCAGGAACGCCGTGTGCCGAGATCCTGATCGAGGTCGGCATGCGTGACCAAGTGTGACCACTTATCTATTCCATCTCTCAGCGACGCGCAATGGCGCGCGGGACCGCCGCAAGCCCAGAAAAGCATGCCCGAAAGGCTAGGCGATCTGCTCTTGATGAATCCGATGGGGAGAATGCCTCATCCGGGACTCCCCAATGTGAATGGTCAAAAGATGAGGAGAGCCTCCTTCTCGATGGGGTCTGCAATGAGCTATCGCGTGCAGGGGATGGTGCGAACCTCAAGAAATCATTCTGGACATCTTTGGCAACAGGAATCCCCGCCGAAAACGGAGCTCCAAAGTCTGCTGCCGCGTGCAAGACAAAATACACAAGGGTGCGTGGTCAGCCCACCGTCAATCCTGCTACTGATGCGTTCATTACAGCTCAAAGGTACATGGAAGATTGTCGCTGGTATCATTCGGAACTCTGGATGGTCATGGGACTCTACATACGGTGCAAACATTACGCCTGAACTGAGTACTATGTGGGAGGAGTATGTCAATGCTAATCCAAAGGCAGCCCCATATCGCAATGAGGGATGGATACACGAAGAAATATTCAGGCAAATTCAGCCCGACCTTCTCGAGAGAGCCCCCGACCGCCAGGTTACCCGTCTGGGCCAGCGAGGACGAGGACGCCCTCGCGGCCGGAGTACCGGGCCGAACACCGGTGATCGTTCGTCGGGCGCATTGCAAGGCAACGACAGCGAAACAACGCCTGCATCCCTGGAGCAATCAGCTTCTCCAAGCGGTCGCATATCTTCCACTGAGGACACCACTCAGCAGTCCCCACCATCTCCATCCCCATTGCCGTTGCCGCGTGCTCCATCAACACAATCAACTGTTTGTTTTCGCTACTATCAAACCTAATACTTTGCTCAAGTCAAGTTAGAGATCTTTCTTATCGAATGCTTCAGCTGCCCCCGGCTCGGACCCTTCTCCTTCCCCTTCCCCAAGCCCACGCAAGCGGGGCTCTACAATCACTCCGCTCGACAACCCGTCTTCAGAGAAGCGTTCGCGCTCACGCGGGGATGCTCGTCTTTCGAGTGCACGACCTGACCAGCGCGCTGAGGCTATCACGAGTATGACCACCACCATCAAGGACGTACAGCAGACTATCACCAGCCTCCTTGCACCACCACCGCCTTCTGCATTGGATCCCCTCCGCTCGCCGAGCAGTCGCGTACGCGCTGCATCACAACGTTCGCAACGGCTCGAAGAATCCTGGCTCACATCGACACAGCTTCTGGATCTGATGGATCTCTTTCTCGGTCCAAGCGGTGATACTTTTGCCAATCAGTATTTGTCGCTCGATGATGGAAATGTTGAGCTACGGAAGAAATGGGTGGCCAGGAGGATTGCACTCGAGGTTCCAGACGGGTATGATTGGCTCTCGGATGAACCACCAGCGGGTTTGGGCGGATTAGGGCTTCAGATCGGTACATTTAACGATGTCGCGGCGCAGTACTACTCTGGTGAATCATCCCACACATGGGGCGCAGGCAGCAGCAGTACATCCAATCATGGCTTTTTTTAATTAAACTTGTTTTACTATGTCTTCCACTTAGGTTCGCATATCTTGTTGGAATTAAAAAGGCCTGGCCGACGGCGGTAGCCTCAATGATGATCTGTGATCGAGTGCGATCAAAGCCATCAATTATGGTGCCACTGAACGTTCTATGCTCGGTTATGCCCGTATATCGTTGTTTACTTGAATTATATGATCTGGGATATTGATATACGCTCAGGAGAATATTTATCACAGAGATAATCGGTATTTTAAAGCAGTAATGCAAGTTTACTCTACAACCTCTTCCTCTGCATTTCCGCCATTCCCCACATATTCTAAATAGCTCTCCCACATCGCTTGAGCAATTCCGTTACGCCTATTCTCTATCTCTCGCTTTTCGTGGGCTGATACCAATATACTGCTTGCCAAATCTCCCTTGTCAAGTTCATCAGGCATTGTAAAACCCATCTCCATCCGTCTGGGAGCTCCCACTTCCTCAGCCTCCTTCGGATCCCACTGAATACACAGATTGTGTATGGCAAATAGTACCGGAACTAGCGCTGCCTGGACTCCAAGATGATAACCAAGTGGAGAGCGCAATACAGCCCATTTCTTCTTCTGTACACCAAAAATGCGCTCGACAACATTGCGGGCCTGTGCATGTCGAAGATTGTATAGTTCCTCGCGGTTACTTGGGCTAAATTTGGGTGAGTATTCAATGAAGTTACAACTTAAGTAGAAAACACTCACCGGACCCGTGCAGCACCCCATTCCTTGAGATGGTAGCGCACACCACGATACGGAATCAGCAACCTATCGCTGGATGGAAAGCCCGCATCCGCAAGGTACAGTTTGCCCTCAGGAATCCTAAAATCTATCATGCGGCTCTGTGCATACATAGTACCGTCATGAGTAGACCCGTCGTACCCAGCAGCGCAGTAGAGGGTCTTCATCTTCCAATTGCATGCCAAAAGCGTATTTTGAGTAACTTGTCCCTTGCGGTCCCGAGCTGCCTGTCGGTCTTCAGCTGTTGTTGATGCATTGACATGAGTCCCATCGATTGCTCCAAGGACGTCGGCAAAGAAGGGATAGAGTTTAGGATTCTGCTGAATCTCGAGTGGTGTCGCATCGGTGACGTTGGGAAGCTGTACATAGCGCTGGTAGAAGAACGGACTCGAAAATGCCTCAAGGATAACATTGAAATATCTGTGAAGGAGGTGAGTATATGTTAAATCGAATGTCAAAAGTTGAATTACTTTGCAATCGTTTCATTTGAGCGTTGAAATCGCTCTCCAACGTGCCGGATTGAAAGACCAGTAACACAAGTATACAAGAATATTCCAAGTTGCTCCTCAAGGCTGACATCACGGGTTTTCTGGACGTTCATAACGCGAAGCTCGTCTAGAAGAATGTTGAAGACATGGAGTCGAACACCGAGCTCACAGTGAATGCGATCCGGGTGTCCATTGATAAGTTCTTCCATCCACATTTGGCCTGTGAGTGCCGAAGTGTGATAAGGCCGTGGCAAGTCTTCGTCGGCTGCTAAGACCGAAGCAAATCCAGCAGTGTGCACGATATGCATGCTGAGAAGTAGTAGTGCTCGGCGGCGGTGTTCGAGTTGATCGGGTGTCTGAGGAGGAGCCATGATGGTTGAGAATGACTGAATTGCTTATTTCGATGCTCTTTATATACGCCTTGATTGTATGCGGTACTATCTATGTCTTTACGGCCGCAACAGCGCCCACAGCGTTGAACTCGACGAGTAGATAGCGCGCGCCACAAAACGCGCGGTAACTTCCGGTCACGCAGTGATCGCGGCACACGGCGTTCCCTGGTGTTCCTGAGCGGAGAATCTCACTGAATTATTCTGCATTACTTTAGTAGAATAATTCAAAGTTCTCCTAATTTCTCGCGTTGCCGAACGAGCTCTAAAGGGTTGTTGCGACTCGGAGGTCACCGTCAGTGTAGTGAGTGGCACGGAAAAGGGCGTTTAAAAAAATGCCAACCTCTTTGGGTGGCATCCATTGATCCCATGGAGTGATTGTCTATGTCCTTGATGGGAAAATTCAACATTGCGACGATGATTCACAATCTGGATATAGTAGTCGCGCCACCATTTTGCTGCCAGTGTGCTCATTGCAAGCTGTCGTGTTGTTAGCCTGATTTTCTCAGCGCTCTGTGAGGTATAATGATAGATGAACCATTAAATCTAACAATTACTCTCTGTCGCTAGTAACCGCGGTCAAGAGGGTCGAACCGTCACCAGGACTGAGTTCGTTGCACGAGGTGCAGGTTGTACTGAGACATGATTGATTAGCAGGATTAGATCGTCTCTATCTGATGCCTATTGTAAGACATTGCAATACCCTAAACCCAGAGAATTGTCGGATTTTCGACTTAGGTAAGCATGAACTTGTGGATCATTTGGCGGGCCGACACCCGAAGGGTCTATCTCGCGGCCCTCAAATACCATTTGAAATTGCTTTGAATTCATTGAAATGCATATCAAATGCTTGCATTGAGCGCATAGAATACATATTCGCGTAGTAACTCGCTGCAGCCGTTGGGAGACGTTGAGGAAATCCAGTGGCACATGCCGCGTCCTTTTTAGGAAGAGAAGTGCTGACACATTGTGGCTCTTCTGGCTCGGTATAAATTGTCGTACCCTGACTGCAATCACCACACTTCCTTTCCCCCCATCAACAATTTTTTCCCACCTCCCACCACCACCACCACTACCACCACTACCACCACTACTACCGATACTATTCAACGATGATTTCGGCTTTGGAAATACTGAAAAAAGTCAGAATGGAGGAGGACCCCGACCTTCGGGAAAAGTGTCTCTTCCGTTTACAATGGTATGTTCCCTCGGAGCCACCGCCGTTAGATACTGATGCCGGATTGTTGCAGTGCCAGCTGCGAAGTTGATTCCGTCAGAGAGAAGAGCCTCCTTGGAATTCAGGCAGACTTTGAGTAAATAAATTGGTATTCCTAAACGAGCTGTACTAAGCACGCGCGCCAGGGAGGATTCCATGGAGAAAAAACGGCAGAGAGATGCCTTCTTCGCCGAAAAAGGGTAATATCACTCTCCAATCTCTGGTCATTGACGACTGACTTATCCTGGCATATAGCTTCGAATCGCGGGGCTTCTTCAGCCACTACGCCTTGAAAACTATTCCACACCGCACAAACGCGTCGAAGAATTTTTTCTGGCATGAGAATGATCCCTCGACTCGTATGTGAAGTGCTTTGTAGTTAGCACTGTCACTGAGCTTTTGCGACTCTCAGGGTGTCTTTATCAAATTGCCGACACTCGACTTTGTCAAGGTCGTCGAGGCCGTGTTCGTGTCGGGCGTTATTCCGACGCAGACGATGCGACGGTTGGCACTGTCTGTGCTATCAAGACCATTTTTTACGACGATCACCGCCCGCGCATTTACATGGCAGCAAAAAAGGAAGCGGATACTATGCGCAAGATTCAACATTCGAACTTCGTCAAGCTCTACACAACAGGTACGTGTGATCACTGTCACTCACGATCACCTGACTGACATTCTATATCAAGTCGAAGTCTACGGTGGCACACAAACACACATCGCAATGAAATTCTTCGACGGTATTGACTTACTGACATGGGAAAGGGCATCTTCCGAAGGGTTTGGCGAAAAAACAATCTGTCACATCGCACGGGAGCTGCTCCAAGGCCTCATTTACCTTCACGAGACCGCAGGGCTCATTCACTGTGACCTCAGCTTGAAGCATATTCTTATGGACTCCCACTTTCGTGTAAAAATCATTGGCCTCTCCCACGCAATCCAAATCGGCTCGAAAGGTACGTTTCTAACTAAATAGTTGGAAGCTGGTATTCATCACCTTTGCAGATTCTTCGCCTGTTTCCCACCATTTGTCCAGCAATACGGATGCAGAGGTCTTCCGCCTGAACAAGTGGATGCCGTCCGCCGACATCTGGAGCATGGGAATTGTCCTTGCCCAACTCGCGTTCGGTGAACATCACGGGCACGGTGATAAGGTGCGCACACATCCATAATCCATATGAAACCAGCGTGTACTTATTCATTGCTATTGTGCAGTCTGCACTTGCCAAAGACGCTCGGGCTATGCCAGGTAAGATCGGCGACTTCTTCGAAAGGTGTTTGGCTAGAAGGGCTGGAAACCGTTGGGATGCCAGGATGCTGTACAGGCACCAATGGCTCGAGAATCTGTCCGTGCAACCATCGCTCATAATCGACTAGTTTGATTCCTTTGTGCTTGTGAAGGACAATTATGTACAATTGCTGCACTGTACTACCGGTATACCACGCCCGGCACGTATCGATTCGAATACTACCAGGTTTTATGGGATTAAAGTGTCTTGCAAATGCATATGAGGGATCCTTCCATACAAATATTAGCCTTTCAAACCTTAGCGAAGACTTACTCGATGTGTTCGACGGTTATGTGATCACTTCCAGCATTCCGTACGTAAGCGGAACAGTCGGCCGGGTCGATCGGTGTTCTTCGCCTTTCACTCCCAGGACGCTGCCCAAGTCATCCTCCGATACAAAACGACTATGTGCTCTCTGGTCTTTACTTAATCTGACGCAGATATGTCACGACTCTCATTTTGTACAAGGAGTCTGCCGCAGTCTGTAAGTCACAACACTTTGCATTATAACGATCCCTATCCATCCCTTTAAATACCCATCTTAAGTACCCGTCATTCATTGAATAATATCGTATCAAGCGCAGAACGTGTGGGTGTAAGTCTGGCCGAGAGGCGAGTTGCGGTCAGCAGCGTAGTCGGTGTCCCAGGAGTACGCCTGGTCGTCGGGGCAGTTGTCCTGGCGGCACAAAACACTCTGGCCATCGGAAGACGACAGTCCAGTGTTAATGTTGATGCTCAAACCAACGCGGGAGAGATCCCAGGAGGTGCGCTCTCCGCCCCACTGGCCAAAATCGCCGTACCCGTACTCGGAGACGATGGCGTTCGAGTTGAGGCCAGCGTCGGTGCAGACGAGGCCACCGACACAGGCGCCGGTTGCGCAGTTGGCGCCGTTTCCGTCGCAGCCGGTACGTCCCCAGGCGCGGATACCCTACAGGATGTCAGTGACTGCACTGTTGACATGGGACACATAGAACGTACGAGAGCCCTGTCGTCAACACCGTAGCTGACGGAAGCACCAGCATTGAGGCGAGCACCGAAAGCGACAGAAGTGTCAGGTTGGCCGTTGGGGGCCTTGCCAACAGCGGGCCAGACAGCTTCAAATCAGTTTAGTATGACATCTCAATGCGAGAGGAGAGCGTTGCGCACTGTAGCTGCATCTGTTCACAAAGTTGATCGTGAAAGCATTGGCAGAGGCCGCGAAGGCGAGGGCAGCAGCAGCGGTAGAGAACTTCATCTTTTTTTGTTTGGGTCGAGAGTGAGGAAAAGCAGGTGAACCTGTTGATGCTTTTCACCGAAAATGTGTGATGCTTATATAGTGGTCCCTCGCAGTCACCTATGGACCTGGTGTTACAAGTAGAGGTTGGCTGACCTCCAGAGTCTCAAGATGAGCGCGAGGAACTAGGCATACGATATCAGTGCCTGCAGCCTTGTCGAGATGAAATCGACGCCGCCATCAACATTTAGCACAAGTTTTTCCATTCGAGGCGTGTTACGCGTGTATACGCTCAGCTATGCCCCCCTTTTCGACCATGGTTAAAATGGACGCTAGACCTCGAGATGCCGTTCCCGCTGGCCTCGCTTGGGTGTAATGCACGCCTGGACACAGAGTTGAATATACCTAGCTGACCGGTGGGTGCCCTCAAATTGACCGCTCTCATATAGAGGCCTGAAATAACCGCGTCGAGACAGCGACAACTATATTGATCTTCATAACTTTGCCTGCCAGACTCCAGTCGATTTCCCACTGGAAAGGCTATCCGTCCATATCTTCCCGGCGTGAACGATAGTTCTCTACCTGCTCCTCACTTTGCATCAGGGCGATGTTTGGGGGCTCGCATGTGCCCGGTCGAGAGCCAGCGCGACATATGTGCAGGCCATGCGCCACACTCGATCATGCCGCCTGAACGTCAGGTGACGCGATACACGCTTCAAAGTCTATTTTTCCCATACACACGTGTCCCATACACTCTCAAAATACACGAAGCAAGCCGTGCAGAACGCAGCGCCCATACCAAGCCCATCACCGCAGACCTCTACTTTTTATGTTCGCGTTCATGGATGGATGTTATCGAGCCACTGGCAGATCCGGAATGTGTGTTTGACAAGGACCTCATTTATGTATGTAATTCAATATTATAGTGACTGACTCTGGCAGAGTTTATTCTATAGTGGGCATGTTTCACGCTTGATAGAGTCCAAACAGGCAACATTCGCGCGGACATCAAGCTCAGCGCGATGCATCTAGAGTATCTGGGTTTCGCGTGTCGTTTTCTATTCCATTCGTGTTTGACTTTGATAGATATCGGGGATGCGGTCTATTAGGTATGCTAGGTTCCTGCGCGTCGTATGTAACGAGTCGAACATTCCTACAAGCTCTGAGCGGATTCATGGGCAGTCTCAGCTTGGCGTCTACATCTTATCGCTCTATGCGACCTCTTTCTTATCTATGAGGGATTAGCGAATTTTTGAGCTCTGGAGAACAGAGGAGTCTAACCCCAGGTCTTGTATATTGACATAGATCGCACACGGTCATCGACCGGTCAAGTCTACTCTCCCTTCCGATCAACCAGGACGCGGACTCGAACATAGCGAGGTTTGAAAGAGACGAGAGCGAGAGGGCAGGTATGCCCGAGAATCGCACACGAGACCCCCTGCTTGTTGTACGGTCTGTTTTGGCATCACGAGAAGCGCATGGTTCGTGAAACGTCCCCCAGCCGCGATTATTTTGAGGAACTCGACCAATGTCGGAAGACCGTCCACCCTAGCAATCTTGAGTATAAAACCTGTGAGCGCGAGCAGGTAGTCTGCACTTCACTCTCATCCCTCTTCAACAAGCACTCATCCGCCTTTTCAACGACCACTTCTCCCAACAAAATGTTCTCTTTCACGACCCTCGCCGCCACCGCTGCCATCTTCGCTGCCTCCGTCGCCGCCGAGTCCCACAACATCCAGTTCGTTAACAACTGTGGCCGTGGAACCGTGAGTCTTCCGAATCCTCAGTTCTTTTTACTCTCTTTGCTGACATCCGCGCTCTCAGCCCGTCCTGTCCCAGAACTTCCAGACCATCAACAATGGCAACTCCTACACCAGCAACGGTCCCCTCAGCGCTACCATTGCGTACGTCGACTACTCATTGCCTAAGGCAGCAAGCTGACAATCTTCCCCAGCTACCTTGACACTGGCTGTGGCTTCCAGGGTGTCGGCTGCGCCATCGTCGAGATGACCCTCATCAACGGCGGCATCTCCAGCACCGACATCTCGCTCATCCCCGACCACGCCTTCAACGTCCCCACGGCGTTCCACTACACCAATGGATGCTCTGCAGGCGCTTCTTGTACGCTTGCTCTTCTTTGTTTCTGCGGGCATGATGCTAACGAGATGTTCACAGGCACGAACGCGAACTGCCCTGTCTCTGAGGCGTTCCACAAGACTGATGACTATGCTGCCCAGCGCCAGTGCACGGCCAACGACAATGGTCTGGTTATTACCTTCTGCTAGAGCGGTTGCACGCTGCTCTTTTTGACGTACTGTTACGACTTACTCATCTCCATGATGCAAGGGATGGAATTTAGCTTGGAATAAAATGGGATTTCATTGGGCTTAATTAGAACTTACTGTGCGATTCGGGCGTGAGCAGGTTCGAAGCGACTTTGAGGCTAGCTGTCGCGTCTTCGATGAGCTCTTGGACTACATCCTGCCCAAATGTAAGAAACTTGAAGAAGGTGAATGTGGATCGCAGACTAACCTTTGCTGGAGTAATCGTAGACACCAGCCCACTCCCTGCGCCTGCCCACACAATCTCCCTTCCACCGCCCTTATTCTCCGCAACAAGTGCAAGTCTCTCCTCAAGACTCAACCCAGCCTTCGCATCATCCACAATCTTATTCGCCACCGCCCTCCCATCACATCCATACGGCCACACAAACCCATTCATCTCATCAAACACCACCGCCTTCAACGTCGAGCCCAGCTTCGCCCTTGCGATAATGCTCTTCTTTTCCTGGGCGTAGTCCGATTCTGGCGTGAGGAGAAACCGTGTGCCAACGACAGTCCCGGATGCACCGAGGACGAGCGCCGAGGCGACTTGTGGGCCGGTCATGATTCCGCCTGCTGCAATGACCACTGGGCCATCTTTGGGGATGGCGCGGAGCACAGCGGTCAGGATGACTGAGAGGGGAATGGCTGAGCCGCCGCCATGGCCGCCTGCTTCTTCACCTAGGCAGCATACACATCAGCCTTACATCTCGCATTCCTCTCGAGTAGTAGTAAAAAGGAAGGCGAACATACCCTGAACAACAAGAACATCCGCCTTCCACTCATTCGTCGCTTTCAGCGCCTCCTCAACCGTGCTCACCATCACGAAAACCAGCGCCTTCGGCGCCTCAACGCGTACTTGCCTCACATACTTCCCCGTATCACCCCCAAACGCCAGCCAAACCGCACGTACATCGTGTCGCAGGACAGCAGAAATACGCGGATCAGGCGCGTCGCCCAAGTTATCTTTCTCTAGAGCCCAGGTGATGAAACCGACGCCTACAGGTAGCTGTTCGCCCTTAGGTAGTTGCAAGGTGGAGCGCACAGCGGTGAGGTGTGTGTCCAGCTGTTCGACTGTGAGGCGGCCTACGTAGCAGTGTCGTATTAGCTTTGCGCGCGCGTACGACTACTAGTACGAGGAGGGTCTACAAGTACGAGGAAAGATTGGATTGCGATTGGATTGGACGGAGACAGCAAAAATGCAAACGCGAAACAAAAGAAGGACATACCACCCCCGATGAACCCGAAGCCCCCCGCTCCTGAGACTGCCGAAGCCAGATTGGCGCCTGCAGCACCAGCCATGGGAGCCAGCACGATGGGATGTTTGATTCCTAGATGGCGAAGCGATTGTGAGTGTTTGGCGTTGGCATTATGCATAGCTTTCGCGGTGAGCATACCCAAGAGCTTGGTTAGTCGTGTGGTTATGAGTGACATGGAAGGATATATGTAGCTGTGGTGGTGATAGCAGCGGTCGTGGTGGTGGGAGAATGAGTAAGAGAAGTAAAGCGACGCTGAGTCACGTCAGCTGTTCGACACATAAGTCCGGCATGGTGATTGGATTTCGCAGGTGGGGGAGTATGCGATGTGGAACGGGCCTCAACGAGTGCAGCTATGATTAAGCCTGTTGATTACATAGTTTTATACCGTGAGAGTTCCAAGTCAAGTGAGCAAACACAGACTTTAGGTTGCTGCTCGGATCATACCGGCTTGATGCGTAAACTTTCCCACGGGTCGCATTGAGGCGGGATATTCCATTGGTACATACATATTCTTATTTACTTATCTATCCGTTCCGTTCAGCCATTAAATTACTCGTACCGAGTATTGGAAATTTTACAATACACGTCTACGATGTTGATCAAGAAAGAGATCACAGCAGTCAGAGCGATGAGCAAACATAGAAACCTCAGATACAAGTTTTCTTGTGCCTCCACAACGATGTCGAATCAGCAAAGGTGCGACCACACCGACGGTTTTCGCACACGTTCAGCCTGCCGAGGTGTTTGTCCTTGAGATGGCCTACGCCGAGAAATAAGATCAAGGGGTTATCCCAGAAAGGAAGAAGGGGCGTACGGTTATAAGAGCCCTTAGTACTGAACCCCGTACTCGAGCACGAACCCGGTGCGTGTGGGCACTGGTACTTTTTCATCGGACGAGAGTCGTCGCTGAGCGCGCCGTCCAAGGATGAGTACGGGAATTTAGGCGGTGACGGGGATGGCTCGGACACCGTCGTCACGGGCGCAGGGACATATCCATCTAGGTGAATGATGAGCACGAAAATTTGAAGCGTCGACGTCGAACGAACCGTATGCCCCGCTGGAAATACCGCTATATTCCTGGAACGGAAATTCACCCTCCGGAGTGCTAGTCGACGTCGAATAAGCGTGAGGATAAGTGCGCGAAGGACCTTGCGTAGCCCCGAGTGGTTGTGGAAGTACTTGGTAGGCAGGAGAAATGGACGCGTGAGGCTGAGCCCCGTGACGAACGGTATCGGCACGATACAACGACGAGAGGTCACTGAGAGCCGCAGAAATGAGCGGGCCGAGCCAAAGACCAACGTAAAAAGTCACTCACGAAGAGTATCCAGAGATATATCTGTTCTGAGGAAGAATGCCGAAATAATCTGCGCCTTGTGCTCCCTGGTCGGCCCAGGAAGGAGCGACCTGGGGATTGCCGAAACGTGGCGCCGGAGCGGGACAGAGGTGATGATCATCCTTATACGCTTCAGTGCGATTCTGGTCGCTAGAAACAAGAAAGAAAAATCAATTTTGTGCCCAGATACCAAGTCCAAACTGACGGTGATGAGCAGGCAGATGAGGAGAGCGATGCCGACCCCGTCGCGGGACTGTAGTACGAAGGTATCCAGCGGCGTTGGGCACAGCTCGGGTACGAAGAAGATGGTAGCGACGGAGTCGACATAGGCGGCGTCGTCGACAAGCCACGGCCACGAGCTGATGACTCTTGAGGAAGATTGTAAAATGGGTACATGATGGTCATGGAGAGGAAAAGATTGAAAGCGACGGTGAATTGACCGCTACCCTCTTTATATACGCCGCATGGCTACCATCTCAATCAGGCGAGGCAGATCTTGCCCGTATCTCGTCGGCAGACGTGAATGGCGTTCCTCCAAGTTTGTGCCTATTATGTCGGATTTGCCCGATTTCTGGTTTGCATGCTCACGGGAGAAGCTGATAATTACCTTTCCTTGTTGAATCGAGGCAGATTTCTGCGTTTTTCCAACCCATTTACCCATATTTGCGCAAGACCCCGAACAACTTGGCGATCATAAACAAATCGGGGAATGATGCGGCACCCGGGTTCACCTGTGCCACTGCATTGTGTTCCATGTATGTATGCAGTGCAGAACACTTCAAAGCGCTTGTTGTAGGGCCCCAGTCTCCGAACAGAGTCACAGATAGATTTTTTTTTCTTTCTTTTCAAAAGGCCGCGTTTCACGCAGCAGCGTACACACAGCTATATACCGTCTACACGGCGAACCCCATTATTTCCGAAATAATCGAATTTATGAGACGAGAAGCGCGGCTCTGCATCTGTTCAGAGTGCGTACGCTTCTGGATACTGAGCGACAGTAACCAGGGGCGGCTTCGTCCCGACATAGAGTCCTCTCTAAACCCGCCCCGAGTCAGGACAAGGATTCGCGATTTTCCCGTCAATGTTCAATGTTCGCCGGGTATTTGTGGGTCAATCCGAACAGATCACCTTCCCATGTACATCGACAGCTCAAAACGACGGGCACTGCTACGGAGGAGCGTCTCCAGCAAAGTGCCCCACCAGTGCATACTGCATGTACTACTACTCATTCGCCTCTTGCGAAACAGTGCTTCGGCTTCGCTATTACAGGGTGGATGACTCGTTTATGATCTCAACCGCCTCCCTAAGCGCCTTCCCTCAAACGCGAAGCACTACCAGCTCATCATATCAGTCCCACAGCTTTGCCTTTGTTGCCAATCCGGATGTATCTCGACGATTGTTGCAAGGCCGATAACCCCATCGCGAACAACTTCCAGTGTGTTGGACCCACAAAGAAAAAGGCAACCACCGCTTGATCGTGGGACACAAAGTAATCCTGCGACTCCGTCGGCACACAAAATTTAAAACTCATTATTTCATTTTGAAAATTGAATGATCCGGGGTTTTTCATTCCCGAGCACATTGACGTCGCCAGAAGGGAAAAAAAGTCAAAAAGGCTCCCGTTGCTTACTCGAGACGAACCAGAGGCGCGTACGCATGGGATGAGAAGCACATGACCTTGACCGCTAACTTAATGCCTCAGTACGCCGTCCTAATGCTCACTGTCTCAAGCGCAACGGGGCGGCGTTGAAGCAGAGTCACTGGCATGCCCGACACATTCCGAGTCTTCACCTCTTCAATCGCTTACCAAGCGTATGCAGCTTGACTTGACGCCTACACAGAAATGGGCTAGTAATTTGCAATTTCTATAGCACGAAGGAGGAAGAGGGATTATTGTGGCATTAAAAGGCGGAACAAGGCGGTCTTGGACGTTGAAGGTGGATGCGAGAGTTGGTCTAACTAAGAAGGGGCTTTTTCATTCAGAGCAAAGGAATTTATGAAGCTTGAAAAATACCTACACCAAAATTAACGAGGCTGAGAGTCCCATTTCTGGGTATCCGAAGTGAAAAAGCATGGGTAGCTCGCACGACCAAAAAATCCCTCCTCGAAAATGACTCCTACTGATCGAACGGTTTGACCTCTCCGTCAAATGTCTCTAAAATGCAGCAAAAAGCTTGGCTCGTTGTGCGCGAATGAATAAGTCAGCTTTGTGCTGACTGATGCATTGTTCTCAACACTATGTAGTATGCCATCGCGATCAGATAGTCGCTAGGAAGACACCACTCAAACCTCACCTCCAAACACAGATTTTTCTTGTATTAGACGCCAGACCTCACACACACCGGTTCGACGAAACCTTGCAGTCGCACATGCCCGCGCCGGTGGGGGGGTCTCTCGCGGCTACCGAGCCACACACAATTCAAGTCCCACGAAGAAAAGGAGAGGAATGGAAATGAATTTAACTGACGCATGTGGGCGATGGAACCGCTGCTCGTAATTGCGTTCCCTTCGCATAGGCCTTGCCACTCCGTAGATCTGCTACAAAACCCAACTCATTGGACGCCCATGCCCGCATAACACATAGAAATCCTATTCGGATTGGGGGTGTACGCAGATGGGTTGGTATCACAATCACATACGATACCTAAATCCAGGTGTATTCCAATCCGTTGTCTCCTCGTCTTCCTCGTCTACGTCTGTGCCCTTGGGCATCTCAACAACCTCACCAACATGAACATTCGCGCCCTCCCTAACATCCCTCCTACGATTCTCCCATACCAAATACGCTCTCAGTCCCACCGTCAGCGCAATAACCAGCGCATAGCATATGAGAATGGCGCGGAACGCCGTAGGATAATGCGGCGCCTCCGCCTCCTTGAAGAACTGAGGCCCTGCGATGTTTCCGGCGCAGTACGCGAGGAAGAGAACGGCAGTCATGCTGAGTTTCTTCGTGCTGCCTTTGAAGTTGACGCCGACGAGGGACATGGCGAGTGGGATGACGCCTGGGCCCGGGGAAAGCAAGTAGTACCCGAAAAGCTTTACACCGCGCGATGGCCCGGTTGAGTAGATGATGGCGGAGCCGACGACGGGGCTGAGGACGATGGCGATGATGAGGTAGGTTGCGATGTTGTGGAAACGCCCGGCGAGGCGGCCTGTGCCGAGGATGGCGAAGAAGCAGATGAAGGAGCTGGGGAGGATGATCAGGGTGGATTGGAGAGAGGTGAAGCCGAAGCCTTTGAGGACGAGGTTCCCGAAGTTCTGTGTTCCGCCATTGGGGATTTGGGTGAGCAGGGAGATTCCGAAGAAGAAGTATGTCTTGGGATCCATGATGAGCTCGATGACTTGGGAAACCTTCCATTCGTGCTTGGTCTTGCCTGTTCCTTCGAGTTCGACCCGTCTGAGCGCGTATTCTTTCTCTTCTGGAGTGAGGAATTTGGCGCTGGCGATTGAGTCGGGGAGGAGAAGGAGAAGCGGGATACCCCAGAGGAAGGTCGCGACGCCGAGGACGATAAACAGCCACTGCCAGGCTTTCATTTCTCCCGGACCTTCGACGTGTCCAAGACCGAATGCGATAAAGTTGGCGAAGACGCCGCCTAGTGAGTTTCCGGAGAACCATATTCCTACTCGTGTGGGCGTCTCGGCGCGCGTGTACCAAGAAGACGTGATGAAAAGGAACGCGGGGGATATGGTGGCCTCGGCGACTCCGAGAAGAAAGCGGACGGTGATAAGACCACCGTAGTTCGTACATGCTGCGGTGAGCGCGACGACTGTGCCCCAGAAGAAAGTGTTGATCCCAACGTATTTGCCAACGGGCAGTCGTTGAATGAGCACGGACGTTGGGTACTCCCAGAAGAGGTATCCAAAGTAGAATACGCTGCTGACCCAGCTGTACTGCGTCCCATGTAGACCCTTTGGCTCAGTTAAAACCATGGACTTGGGATAGACAAAACTAGACGCACCGTGCTTGTCTTCAGCCCGAATACCGACGCGCTTGAAAGAATAGTCTTATCCATAAAGTTCAAGTTGTAGGTTATGAACAGAAGCGGCATTAGACGCCAGTCGATCTTGCGAACGACCCTCCTCGCCAGCGCGCTATCCACAATGCTGGACTCATCGCTGGTCGTGTCCTTGACATTGCTGGCATCGTCGGCAGAGGCCATTTCAGGCGTTCACCAGAGGCAGATGACCGTAAGAGGTCAGGAAGCGCAGTGTCGATAGAGTGATAAGGCACTTTTCGTCCCACTGTTATCGGGATAAACACATCTGATTCCTATCTGCCGCGGCAAAAGCTAGATTTTGTCGCGCGCAATAGGTGGGCGGACGAGCGCCAGGAGTAATTTGCAGAGGAATGTGGAGGTCGGAGAGACGCGTTCATGAGGATTGGCGGTGCGGCATTTGGGGCATGTGGTCGTTCGAGGGCAAAGAGGAGTTTCGATCGTCCGGGCCGAGCTCCGTAGATATCAGAGCCACTCGAGCTTTGCAAGGGTTGGACTTGGGAAAGGCGACAGTAGTTACATATGTGCCCAGTCCAAAAGTCTTATTGTCAGAGATCTTTTATGGATGGCGACAGAACTATGTAAATTTCGCCAATGCATCCAGTGAGTAGTACTAGAAACACGCAAGGCAATGTTTTACTTCTTTCCGTACGTTTAAGTATTCGAAACGGGCTCATAAGAAATTCTGAAGCTTCTCTCATTTGTTATGAGTCAAGTCATACGCGTCGTTGACCCCCTTGTTTCGAGCATGTTTCCGCTCGTGCGGGGTCCGATACGCCGTAATACTGATACACATACATGGTCAAGCGCATAGATAAATTTATAGTTATGTGTATACACTGGTATTTGGTACTGTTGCGGTCAAAGGTGGAATACACTCAAATGGACTACTGTATGTGGCGCTCGTTATTTACGCCTGTTGGGCTTACCGATCAGCGACGCGTCACGTCGATGTACCGATCATCCGTACATCTCCCGCCCTCTCTGACCAGCATGAGCACAATGGAAGTTGACGCGCCGAAACCCTTCAAGTTGAATCTGGACCAGTTCATCGCGACCGCGTTGTCCAGCACACCCCCTGAACTTCATCCGTTCTTTGAATCATTCAAGACGCTTTATACGCGAAAGTATGTGTGTTGTGCTTATATGCAAGTCTCCTACTCATGAAAGATAGGTTATGGCATCAGCTTACAACAAAGCTGTTTGAGTTCCTCGAGCACCCCGCGTCTCCCAAATTCCATGTCGACTTGTTTGAACACTTTGTACGCGATTTCGAGTCCAAGCTTAACCAGCTTCGTCTGGTCCAGCTAGCGGTCAAGGTCTCAAAGCAGATCGACAGTATGCATCCATCTGCCTCCTCCTGTCCTTTCTAACTTGCATGCAGACCCCCAACAACACCTTGCTTTCCTCACGTCATTACTTGCTCGCATCGACACCGACAAGTCCAAGGAAGCCCATGTACTCCTTCTCGCGACAATCGGCCACTCGAAGCTCGTGTATGGCGACCTGGAGGGAACACGGACAGATATGGATAAGGCTTGGAGCGTGCTGGACTCCCTGGAGGGTGTGGACCCAAGAGTAAACGCGGCGTACTATGAGGTAGCAGCGAACTACTACAAGGTGCGTTGTTCAGTGTACCCGTTGCGATATCGCTAACTTCCCCTTCCTTCAGGCAAAGGCCGATTATGCACCATACTACCGCAACTCCCTGTTATACCTCGCATGTGTTGACCCCGCTGTTGATATGACGCTCGACGAGAGACGTTCGCGCGCCCACGACCTTGCCCTTTCCGCTTTCCTTGCTGATACCATCTACAACTTTGGTGAACTGGTGCGGCACTTCATTTCTTGAGGAACTGTCAACTGACCTTCTCCAGCTTATGCACCCCATTCTTGATGCGCTTGATGGTACACCGCAGGAGTGGATCAAGCGCTTGCTCTTTACCTTCAACGAAGGAAGCATAGGAAAATTCGAGGCATTGGCTCCCTTATTCCCCCAAGTGGTGCGCACAACGCTCGCGTCCTTGGCTTAGCTAAACTAACATGACCGGTAGCCTATATTGCAAGAAAACTATCCCTTCCTTCGCCAGAAAATCTGCTTAATGGCGCTCATCGAATCCGTGTTCAAGCGCAGTGCGGACAACCGGACTATGCCTTTCGCAACCATCGCCGAAGAGACGCGTCTACCGGTGGAGGAGGTCGAGCATCTGGTGATGAAGGCGCTCAGCCTGAAGCTCATCAAGGGTTCGCTCGACCAGGTCGACCAGAAGGCAACGATCTCGTGGGTGCAGCCTCGCGTGTTGTCGAGACAGCAGATCGGTGGATTGGCGAGCAGGTTGGATGATTGGGTGAAGAAGCTGAATGCGGTTGAGAGTAAGGTTGCGCCGGAAGTTTTGGCTACTGCTGCATAGGTGCGTTCACACTTGTGAATACTTATTGGTCGCTGAAACTAATCATTTCAAAGTAGAATTGGTGTGTATATTGATAATATGAATAAAATCCAATGTAGCTGTCTACGGCGTGCTCTTGTTTGAGAACGGATGTTTGGAAAGGCCGATGATCCACGGGTGTCGCAGAAGCTGGCATGCGTTTGCGCGTTGCTCTTCACGCTCTTTCAGACAATTTCTCAGGAAATGGCCCGCTTTGCCTTTGATTTTGGAAAGCTTGGATAGGGCCCTGAGCGTAACGTCGGTCTGCGGAGGTTCGTTAGCTTTCCTTTTGACATG
Source organism: Cylindrobasidium torrendii FP15055 ss-10 (assembly GCA_000934385.1). Lineage (NCBI taxonomy): Eukaryota > Fungi > Basidiomycota > Agaricomycetes > Agaricales > Physalacriaceae > Cylindrobasidium > Cylindrobasidium torrendii. The sequence continues at coordinate 34,186 of KN880564.1, read as the reverse complement.
GATGGAGAAACGTACCCAGGCAGCGATGACAACGTCATTCGTTCCCTCCCAGAAATTATACTCCTCTGACCAACGCAGATGCATCAAGACGACGCCGAGGGACCAAATATCTGCAGAGGGAAGCCACATTTGTTTTTCGAATGCTTGTTGGTCCATGAAGGCGCGCACACCCACGGGGCCCAGATATTCTATCGCGCGGTATTAGCATTGCTGTGAACGGCAAGCTGGCTGGTTGCAGTTAGGAAAGAAGAGAACGCAAACGCACCAGGTGTTTCGACGCGCCTGACAAGCCCCAAGTCGATGATTTTGACGCGGAAGTGCTGGTCCATCATGATGTTCTTGGTGCTGATGTCGCGGTGGATGAGGCCCAGCTGGGTGTGGAGGAAGTCGAGGGCGGTGAGGGTGTGCTTGGCGATGTGGCAGAGCCAGGGGTCGCTGAAGCTGAATGACGAGTGTGCTGGGTCGAGTGGGGAGGCGGTGGAGGTGGAGGTGGAGGAGGCGGTGAGGTGCTGTTTCCATGTGAGGAGGTCCATGGCGTGGAGGTATTCCATGGCGATGTAGACGCGCGAGAGGTCTGGGTCGTTCGCTGTCAAGTTGTGTGTCAGCAAGAGGCCACGGAAAAATTAATGAGGGGGACAGTACCGCAGGTATACAGTTCGAGGAAATGGGAATGGCCGTTTACGGCGTACATGATGTTTGCTTCGTTGTATCCGTCCCAGGCCTTGTTGGGGATGTCGTGGTAGGAGATGGTCTTTATGGCGCAGACCCTTTTGGTGTGGGGGTCTTGGGTGGTCTGAAGACCGATGTCGACGGTTCCGCCGCCGCCTGAGCCGAGGCGAGTGTTGCTCAGCTTGTAGCTGATTTCTACATAAAGGCTCAGCACTGAAAGGGATTGAGGATGAAGAGGACGTACTGTCATCGCATGCGTCAAAGAACAGTGGTCCACTCGACACACTGTCGTCGAAGACATGCTGTTTGTTGGTTTCGACGCCGTATGCTGATGGAAGTTTGTTTATGATTCTTATCCTTTGTATTTCACGCTCCAAGGACTCTCTTCTGCTCATAAATCGTGAGCAAACAGATGCTACTGTGAATGGAAACGGAAACGAACTTGAGCTTGTTGTGCACCTTCAAAATCTGCTTGGCGTTGTATCTCTTCTCTTCTGCACTAAAAAAAAGCTCAGAAGTGCCGTTATATCCAGTTTTTGAGATAAACTTACGTCCTAACCTCTATCCAATATTTCTCTCGTAGCTCAGGATCGACTTCAATCTTCACCGCCTGAACGAAGGCTGTGAAAATCCTCGATGGATTTATGACGGCTGGTACTGGAGGTGCGGAGTAGTGCGCCTGGTATTGAGGAAATTCCTCAGCCGCGTAGGATAATGCTGGAGGCGCTGGATTTTGCATTTGAGACATGGGATATGGAGATTGTAAGAAGCTCGAGTCCAGCAACAGCCGAAGAGAGAATAGTGACCGAACCAAGGTTTTCAAGTGCTACCTACTTATATGATATTCCATAAGGCCAATTGCTGGGCAGGCTTTTGTTAGACCGTTGTGCTCTTTGTACAAGGGCGGGGCCTTTCCGGTCAGTTGAAGCGAGTTGAATCATTGTAAGCATAGGAGGTAGCTGTTTAATTATCATGATCATGGCCCTCTCCGAAATCCCCATGTGAAGCTGGGAGCAAAAACAAACGGATGTCGGATGTCGGACCGATATCCGCATACGCATTATCTGGGCGGGGCAAGGGCGGGGGCTCTTGTAGATTCGAGGGATCGAATCTATAATTATTCGGGTAAACGAAAGTACTCCCAAAGATCCTCTAGCCCGTGGGGTAGTTGTATGATGGCGCATCAGGTAAGCACCGACACCCCCTTGATCAGAAATCCCGGTTGCTTTTGGACCTCGATGTCATTGAAGACTCTTTTTGTATGTCCCATTGCACGCTGCTCGTAATTCCTATCTTGGACATCACATTCCCCGGTCTGTCTCACGCGACGCAGGCCATGGGGCGCAACTTACTCCATCGATGTTCCAAGAGTTTTCGTTCATCAGAACCCTCGAAACCTGCAGCTTGTTCAATCTGTTCATTCAACTCCATGCAATTCCAGCTTCCAACCACTCACCATATCATCTCAAGGCTCTGTAAATCGTGCCCATGACGCGAAAGCCGTGATCTTGCGCGCATTGAACTGTGGGAAGGTCATCTGGGGTTCAAAGCAATTCTTACGATGAATGCAACCAAGTCTTCTCTCCACAGTCATTTCGGTCTCGGGACATGTTCACGGCTCTGGGTAGCTTCCAATGCCATCTTTCAACTCGCTTGATTGGCTGTAGGATACTGGATTTGATTGGCTGACATTTCAATCCCAGGGCCGAGATGCACAATTATCGGTCCGACGCCTAGACGCGTCCAACCGAGCTATAACGCGCCCACGACGCGTCTTTTTGTCCTGAGATCTAGACGATAGGTCGAAAAAAATCCATTTCCATACGCATATTTGACTTTTTACTTGTGGAAAGCAAAGATAAAGAAACACCAGAGCGAGTCCTGGACTGGATTGGACAATCTGGACAAAATTGTCTAGGCTTACTGTAAGGATGCGTGACGTCGATGGAGAACGGGGGTAAGGCGACATCTGTTCATAAACCCCGGGCTGGTCAGGTTCTTCTCTAGCCACCATGACCTCCACCATCGACCCAAAGGCGATTGGAAAGCCGCCCCGACGCCGCCACCATGTCCGCACATTGACCGGTACGTCCTCGACGAACGACTACAGGTGCATTGAAGCTTATGGCTTTAGGATACTTGCCTGATACCGACGAGTCCGGCAAGGAGAAATGGCCCCGCGGCGACGAGAAGACCTGGAAGGACGCCATCCGCGGTCCCGATACTGGTGCGTGCATTGCGGACGCCGGCACCATCACTAGCTAACGTACTGTAGATACGACTTCCATCACCAAATCAGTCGTGAACCATGTCCAGACGTCGCTCGCGCGCCAAGCCTACAACCTCGGTATGGTGCTTCCGCCCTTTCCGACACTATCTAACCCATCGCAGACACGTCCGGCGCGTACCAGGCCGCCGCTCTCTCTGTCCGAGACAACCTGATCGTGAGGGTACCGTCTTGGCCGACGCGTATTAGTGCTTACACCTACTACCCTAGTTGAACTGGAATGACACTCAGCTGCAGTACACCCGCAAGGCCCCCAAGCGCGCGTACTATCTCTCCTTGGAGTTCCTCATGGGTCGTACCCTCGACAATGCTGTGAGTGGTGCCGCCCTCGCCGGCCTCCGTACCTTGCTGACTTTTATTTAGATGCTCAACCTCGGACTCAAAGACAACTACAAGGAGTCGGTCGACAAACTCGGCTTCAACATGGAAGACCTTCTCGAGCAGGAGCGCGACGCAGCTTTGGGCAATGGTGGTCTTGGTCGTTTGGCGGCGTGTTACCTTGATTCGTCTGCATCCCAGGTGCGTTGTTGTTTCCACCACCACTCATCGGCTCAACATTCTCTAGGAACTTCCTGTCTGGGGTTACGGATTGCGATACCGCTATGGTATCTTCCAGCAGCTCATCTCCCCCGAGGGTCAGCAGTTGGAGGCGCCTGACCCATGGCTCGAGATGCAAAACCCTTGGGAGCTTCCCCGTCTCGATGTCAACTACGAAATCCGTTTCTACGGCCAGGCCGAACGCCTCAACGATGGTACTCCCCGCGCGCATTGGACTGGCGGCCAAGAGGTCCTCGCTGTTGCGTACGATGTCATGATTCCTGGATGCTACACCAAGTCTACCAACAACCTCCGCCTCTGGGAGAGTAAGCCCAAGCGTGGATTCGATCTCAACTCGTTCAATGCTGGAAACTATGAGGGCGCGGTCGGCGAGTCGAACAGCGCGTTTGCTATCACCTCTGTTTTGTACCCGAATGATCAAACGTGCGTGTCTTCATCTTGCGTTGCAACAAAGCTCATATTCTGTTTAGCACCTGTGAGACTTGTTCTTCGCCCTTCAATTCTATCATCTAACAGACTGTAGTTGGAAAGGAACTGCGTTTGAAGCAGCAGTAGTACGTCTTCCTGATCTATTTCGAAGAAATGTATTTGACCATCATTGTAGCTTCTGGACGGCCGCCAGTCTCGCAGACATGATCAGGCGCTTCAAGAACCTCGGAAAGCCAATCACCGACATCCCTGATTGTAAGTTTCGTTGATATCCTCGTGTTAGCAGCATGCTGAAGGGCGCACAGACATTGCCATCCAATTGAACGACGTGGGTTCACCATTTATGCCTTTGGTACCCACATGTGCTGACGTTCATCAGACTCACCCTACTCTTGTCATTCCTGAGCTCATGCGCATTCTTGTCGACGAGGAGGACCTGGACTGGGATGTTGCTTGGAAAATCACTACCAACACCGTGTTCTACACCAACCACACCGTGCTTCCAGAGGCACTTGAGAAGTGGCCTGTTCCCTTGATGGAGCACCTCTTGCCGAGGTGAGTTATGTCTCCGCCGACATGACTTGGGCTAACCGATTCTACTAGACATATGCAAATCATATTCGACATCGTATGTCCCTTTTCTGTGGCATTGTATACACACCGCTGACTGTTTTCCCACAGAACATGTATGCTCTCTCGTCCGAATGAAGTTTGCCGTAGCTAAACATGCGGTTTAGGCACTTCTTGCAGACTGTCGAGCGCAAGTTCCCGAATGACCGCGACAGGCTCGCGCGCATGTCGCTCATTGAGGGTGGGTTGTTGTGTATCCACCGGTAGTATGGTCGCTAAAAGTCATGTTAGAGGGCTACCCACAACAAGTTCGCATGGCTCATCTCGCTTGCATCGGTACGCTCCTTTCATTTTCGCGGTGTCCGTACTAAAATTCTGTTGTGCAGGTTCCAAGAAAGTCAACGGTGTCGCGGAGGTGGGCACACTCAGACATTACCACCGCATCTCCTCTAACATCGGACGCTTAGTTGCACAGTGACCTCGTTCGCACGACGATCCTCAAGGATTTCGTTGAGCTGGAGGGTATCAGCAAGTTCAGCAACGTCACGAACGGAATCACACCTCGCCGCTGGCTGGATCAGTGCAACCCAGAACTGAGCGCGCTTATTTCCAAGACGCTCAAAGTGGACAAGTCTGTCTGGCTCAAGGATCTCGACCGTCTTGAGGGTCTGCTGCCTTTCACAGAGGATGCTGCGTTCCGTGAGGAGTGGGCGGCTGTAAAGCAACACAACAAGGAGCGCTTGGCTGCCCATGTCAAGGCGACGCTTGGGTTGGACATCAACACGCATGCGATGTTCGATGTGCAAATCAAGGTGCGTTTCCCCACTTCCTCTTCACATATGTATTCTGATGAGTGTGTAGCGCCTGCACGAGTATAAACGCCAGACACTCAACATCCTCGGTGTTATTCATGTGTGTGCTTCATTTGCGGAATTCTCCTTCTTGATATTGAATCTGGGTATTACAGAGGTACATTACCCTCAAGGCTATGTCACCGGAGGAACGCAAGAAGGTGAACCCCCGCGTGGTGTTCTTCGCTGGAAAGGCTGCTCCGGGATGTGCGTGCTTCCTCTTGCATTCGGTAGCTAATCCTCTTGCTCATTGATATGCAGACTACATCGCTAAGATAACCATCCGCCTCATCGTGAACGTGGCAAACATTATCAACGTCGACCCCGACACCAAGGACCTTCTCAGCTTGTACTTCCTCCCCGACTATTCCGTCTCCCTCGCCGAGATCCTCATCCCCACGTCCGATATCAGCCAGCACATCTCTACCGCCGGCACTGAAGCCTCCGGTACATCTAACATGAAGTTCTGTCTGAATGGTGGCCTGCTCGTCGGCACCGTGGACGGCGCGAACATCGAAATCGCTGAATCCGTCGGAGAAGAGAATGTGTTCTTCTTTGGGCATTTGACGCCTGCGGTGGAGGATTTGAGGCATGAGCATCGGTACCACCCTGTGCCGCTCGAGCAGAAGTGCCCTGCGCTCGCGAGGGTGTTTGAGAAGATATCGAGTGGGGCGTTTGGGGATGCGGGGGTGTATGAGCCTTTGTTGGCGACGATTAGGACGGGGGATTATTATTTGATTACGGAGGACTTTGATTCTTGTGCGTCTTTCCTTTCTTTCTTTCCCTTTTCCTTCCTTCATTCCTGTCCTTTCCTTTCTTTCCTTTGCTGTTTTATTTTCGTTGGTAGAGTGGGATGGCTGATCGGTTGTGCAGACATCCAAGCGCTGGCGATGGTCGACGAGGCGTATCTTGACCGCACGGAGTGGGTGAAGAAGTCGATTCGGACGACAGCGAGGATGGGCAAGTTCAGCTCGGATAGGTGCATTATGGAGTATGCGGATAGCTATTGGAACATCGAGCCTTGCCCTGTTGGCAAGTAGAGTTGAGATGCGACAGGCGATGTAGAGGTGGATTACTACGGCGATGCAAAGATGGATGTACTAGAAGATTTGCGGAAATAGTGTAACGAAATGATGTTTGTATGTTGCTACATATCGGTGTGTATACAGTGGAATGGAATATCTTGTCGGAACAAGGCAAAGAGTGCTAAGCAGAGACAAAGGAAAGGAGGTGACATGCACCATGGCTAGCGATAGCGTACTCTCCAGAGGCACTGTTTGTACTGTGCTTCGAAAGGGTCTTACTGCAAGGCATCGATTCCAAGAACATGCATCTGGTGTGTGGCCATGATATCTCACACGTCGAAGTTCGAGGACGGCAGTCAAGGAATGCCAGAGACTCTGTGTGGCCATAGAACTCTATGAGCGCAGCGTGAAGCAACTGATGTCACGCATGTATTTATGCATTTGTTGGCGTATGTGAGGTGGCAAGCGATTGTAGCCTCATAGTGTATGCAACCTCTGGGGCTCGGAAAACTCTCGGTGGTAGTACCCGCGACTGGACACACAATGCCTTCACAGTGATTGGCTAACTCAGAAATCACCTCCGTATCTGGTGGTGCGATTTCTTCCAGCAGTTTTGTGTGGACATGACAGCCCGCCATTTCTAACCTCAGGCTCGTCGACTTCGACTCTGGTTTCCGCTATTCGCGTGTATTTCTATAACGCTGCATTGAGAATTGAAGCTTACGCGACCTAGGTGTCACAACACCTTTCATTTGAAAAGTAGCTAGGTATGTGTGGTATGCCAGGTATGGTGAGCACGCCGCCAACAGCGAGCTTTCGCACTTCCTTTGTCTGTGTTAACGCCACCTGCGTTGTGTGTAGCAAAACTATACCAACAGAATATGGAAATGAGGAAATGAAGTGGCACAGGAAACAACACACTCGGTATGTGGTGAGGCTCGTGGTCGCGAGGTGTGTGTGGCTGGCCTGGGAAAAAAAGGACGGTATCCGTCACCGTTGCCGCAAAATCTTAGCTACTAGTTGGATCTTCGCTCGCACGAAGATATCCCCTTCTTTAGACTTCGACCTTTATGACCGACTTCAGAACAAGACGTTAAGGTTTCGAGACCGTGGGAATATGGAGTCCTGTGCTTGACACGGCGTTGGTCTTGTTCAAAAGCAAAACTTTCCAGGATACTCCCGATATGAAATCCTCAAGTTGTTGGTATAAGGTATTGTGTGCAGTATCCTGTCCCAAGACTCCGACGAGGATGCGCCACCAACGTGTGTCCATGCGTACCAGGCTTTGCAATCTTCCACTTTGATGATTTTCAACGAGTTCCAATTCACGTCGCGGGTATTGAAAACCTAAGGTGTCGAAGGGTGTCGATCATGTGCAGATTTTGAGCCTCAATGCACCCAGTTCGCGATGTGCCACTGGTGTGTCCAAGGTGCCATACTCTGCCTCAGCACTTAAGGGATACAATAAAGAAGCCGGTGATTGTACTCTTGTTATTCTGTCTTTCGCAACTTCTCGGTGCACAAGTCGGAGGCCCGTCATATATGTGGCGTTGCTTGTCGATGATTGGCAATAGCTTGACCAAGTACGCTGGTCACCCCGATCATCTTTGTTCTTGACACTCATCGCGTCCCAAATGGGAAATCGACTTTATGGACGCGCTCACAGCTATCGCATGGCGAATCTTGATATGACTTCCTTACTTACATGAATTGGATTAGCGCCGTGGTGAGTCAAAGATGGAAGCCTGAAAGGGGCACCAGCGTACACTTTGAGGTCCTCGGGAATCACCGTAGTACCCTCGAAATGCCATAGCCTCAAGGCTGTGGGAATTCTTCTCTAATTGCTTTGCGAGAGCTGTGCAATACTAAAGGGGATAGGCCCTAGCTGTCTTGCTGTTTACCACCCGATCTACTGCACTGCGTCATTCCTTCATAGCGGTGGCAACGGACTAACTACCTGGACACCTCCTTCGCTGCCTCGATCCTCGTGTATACCTCATGTTGTACGCCCGCATCCTCAAAGGCCCCAGGCGTGTGACTGGTCGTGACGGTAGAAAGATTTCCTTGCGACAGCACCCACCCAGTACATTTCCAAAAGAGGTCGGAGCGAACGCAAACTATTCTCCCAAAGCTATTATTTCATCGAATCTATCTGGTGTTAACGACGCATTGAGCGAAATTCGCCTTTTGTCATGGTCACCAGGGTGACGTTGTTAACCTTTTCGAGACAATAGTGTTTGTGCCAAACTATAGAGAGTGTCTGTTTATTCTTTGTGACAATCGAGGCCACAAATACCTCGACATCTATGCGAATATGTGACTGCAACCGGAACGATTACCGATGCCACTACAACCCAAGGGTATAAATGCTGCGAGACGCTTGCTGCTTTCGCCATTTTCTACTCCTTTCTTCTACAAGCATTGAAGATGAAGCTTCAAGACGATAACGCAAATCCTAGCGTCGAAGAGGATGTCATCGCGCCTTCCACCGTTCGCAGCGTCCAGCTCGGACTTTTCAAAGTGCTGTACGACGACGCCCCCTTCGCACCTCTGGATCCTCTCAAAAAGGCATCCAAGTGTCTAGGGTCTGGATGGCGACTCCTTTCAGACGTTGTCGCAGTAGCCACAATTCCCGCTATACTGTTTCTGCTCGGGTCTTTGTGGCTTGTTTTCGCTGATGCTGTTTCTTCCGTCGTGCTTTACATGGGCCTTCAGATGGTGCGTCGTCATCCCCGCCGCAAAAGCCATATTTTCTCACAGCCTTTTAGCTTCCTAGGGTAATGGGCGAGCCTGACTACGCCGCGACGAGTGGCACGGTTCTGCTTATTGTCTGGCTATTTTCAAGTGCCATCACCTCAGTCGCCGCGCGCATTCAGTGAGCTCAATTTCTTCGTAAATTCCGCCCATCCGCTCATCGCCCACCCATAAGTTATTCCCAGCGTGCGGCTATGGACTCGCTGCTGAAAGCCTACTTCTACCCTCAGTACGCTCGCGGTGCGTCTCTTATGTAGTATTCTATACCTTTCCCTGACGAAACAACTGCAGCTAGTCTTTCCCTTGACTTGAAGGCTGCCTGCAGTGAGTACATTCTGAGCGCCCTCGACGCTTGAAGCTGACCCCGCCTCACTAGGCCCCAATCCGATGCCAGAGCCTACCGAGTATCGTACGGGTGTTGCCGAATCTGGGCGCCTGTTCCTACAGTTGGAGCATTCGCTGCGCTTCAGGCTTAGCATTTATCTTCAGGTCATTGCGCAGGCCATGTTGCTTCGCTACTCAGGCTTCCATTCTTTTTGGACCGCTGGAATCTTCGGCATTGTCTTCCCAGTCGCAATGCTTTGTCTCCCTTCGACCTACTTTCGAGGTTCAGGTGCGTTCTGATTTTTCGCTACGCAGATGTATGTTAATTGGTCTCGAAAGGCTTCCTTTTTTTCCCGACCGACGAGCATTATCTCAAGGCTGATGCTTACCACCAACTCATCTTTGCACCCTGGCGCTATCGGGAGTCTATGATCAAGACTGGTGGCTTCAAGAACGTGGTCGATGGTCAGTCTACTTTGTTCATCGAAGTTCTCTCTTGTTCACCAAACATGCAGAATACACTAAGGAACTGAAAAGCGTTGGGTCCGTCAAGTACAGTGAGATCTATATTGCCATGGCATACCTTCCCCTTCGTGGTATGTTCTGGGAGTTCATCCACGTCTGTGTCATGCTATCCCCGGTGCGCTGCAATTTCCATTCTTCTTTGACCTTACTGATCGAGTGTGCAGACTCTGTATGCGTTGTACCTCTCCAAATTTCCTGCAGTTAATACGCTCTGGCCGTCGTTGCTTGCAGTCCAAATCCTTTATGTTCGCTTCTCCAGCGAGATTAAGAAGCTTCAAGCTTCTATCCTGTCTCCGATTTCCACTACTCTCATGGAGATTAAGGACTTGTACGATGATAAGTTCATGAAGCCGACGATGGACAATGGAGTCACGCCTATTCAAGGGCGTGGAATGAGTGTTTCTCTCAAGTTCGTCTTCAGTCTCTCCGTACGTTCGTTATCATATTAACCGACGGTATAGGAATGTGTGCTACAAGGACCCAACGTCGCAGAAGGCACTTGAGAACATCACTTTTGAGCTACCCTCGGGACAACCTGGAAATATCGCCGTCGTCACTGGTACAAACAGCTCAGGAAAGTCGACATTGTTGAACATGATCCCACGTCTGTTCGATCCCGACTCCGGCGTGGTCGCTGTCAATGGGGTAGATGTCAAAGAACTCGACTGGGATTCCCTTCGTCAGAAGATCGCGTTCCTTTCTCAGACCGACGTTCTTTATCCCTTGTCTTATGCCGACAACATACTCGCAGGTGTGGATCTGACGAACATGCGTGACCAGGACATACAGGAGCACCTTCAGCTCGCAGTACGTCTGGCCGGTGCTCAGGACATTATTGACCGCATGCCAAACGGGTTTGACGAGAAGTACACGCCTGATGACTTCAGAGACGGGCTTCGCATGTCGTCGCATGTCGGACCTAGCCGGGCTGTTGTAGCGGCGGAGGAACGCGAATGCCCTCCTCGTCGTCCCACGCGCCTCTCCACTGGCGAGCTGGAGCGTCTTCTTCTGTATGCCACTATGCTCATAGAGCGCTTGTCAACACGCTGATTTTTGTATAGTGCACGGATGTTCGCCAAGATACTCAGCCCGAACATGGAGAGGGGACTCATGTTGGTCGATGAAGGTCTTTCTTCGCTCGACGCGCAGACCATGGAACGTGTTTCGAAGGCAATGCTCGACATTGTGGCCACCGGTAGTTCCATGATCGTAGTCTCGGGCGGGCAGAGCCCTTTCATGAAGCTTGCGAGCACTATTTTGTGAGTTCTTTCCGCGTACACTTTCGCTTGCTAATGACAAAACTAGGTATATGGACAAAGGAAGGGTTGTCGAGCAGGGTGCACATGCTGAACTCATGGATCTTGGCGGAGTGTATGCGGATATGCATTGAAGCAACCAGGAGGTATAAAGCGTGTTTACATGCCTATCAATCAGAGTATGCTTGCTTCGCTGGCTTGCCCTTTTTAGTTATCATCTTCTCTCCCTCATTTGTATAGAGCTTGGACAATATTGATGAACATTTTGTGACCTTGATCTTTCCTTGCCTGATAAGCACGTCAAACTTATGGTAGATGCAGCGCTCTTAATTTCCAATATTCACTTGATCGATTGTGGGTCCACGATCACATCATTCAACATCACAGGCGTCGGGAATACATGCGGCTACCCATAAGTTACCAGGCAAATACGTATTACTTCAATGAAGTAGGCTAAGGAATTCCTCACGCCGTATTGTCCCCGTGAGTCAACGTTTCCCATCCCACAAAGAGATAGTTGCTACCCGCGGGTCTACCTTTCTTCGTGAGCGTCTCAGTGTTGGTCATCGCAAAGCCCAGTCGGTTGTGCAGAGCGTTATATCCCACTTCGGTGATGGGTCCGAGACCGAGATTCAGATTCTTGTTAGGGCAGAGCCAGGATGGCTTCGACGTGCCCAGTTCGTACTGTGAGTGGAACCCTAGGGCATAGCGGAGACGCTCTCCGACATCTCCAGAGTAGAGGTCGTTCCCTTGAATGCGAGCGGTCTCTGCAACGTGAGATATAGACGAGATACCGTAGCCTGCAGCAAGTCAGTTGCAGCGACAAATTCGGAAGCAACAGCACGCACCAGTGTGAACGAAGTCACGGCAAGTTTCCTGAGCGATCCCGTTAGCCTGGAAAGTTGGCTGGTTTTGCCAATAGGAAACGATTTCGGCCTTGGTATCATGCCCATCCCCAGGTGCGCCTTTGGGATAGTCGCCATCCTTCAGCAAGTAGATGTACGCTGGAACACGTCCCAAAAACTTCTTCATCGCGGCATCGTAGCTAGAGCCGTCCTCGAGGAAAACGGAGATCCCGATGGCGGCCTCCATCATGACTGATTCAAATAAGTACACGAGAGCGAATCTCTTTGCAAAAGCACTCACCAAGTTCCCAGTTGCCATTGCTGTTCGAGCCTCCGATGAGCACAGGGAGGTAGACATTCCGAAGCATGGTTTCGAATTTGGAGACGTCCGCTGAGCTCCATCCGCTGTACGTGTGACGGATGATCTCCCCAGCACGAGCCCAGGAAGCAGCAGCCCACCCCGTCTGGAGCTTCGCGTTGCTGTTCGTGTGCGTCTCGATAGTGTTTGCCCATGCATTCATGAAGCTGATAGCCTTTTTCGCATACGTTGCGTCGTTCGAGATGTAATATGCAAGAGAGTTCGCGTATGCCGCGAGCGCGTCTTGACGCTCCTCGGTGCAGCCCTTGTTGGGTGTCGAGGTCGGGCCACACTCCACTGTGCGTGTAGGCTTGGGCGTACGCGTTGGGCTGGCAAGTTCATGACCGAGCATCGCGCTGTAGGCCGAGGACCATGGCTATCAATGTCGAATGAGCACGAAACTTATGATTGCGATACAACTACGTACCTCTGCGCCGGCCGAAACCTTGCCTTTGATAAAGTTAAGCTGGTCTTTGTCGATCATAACGCCTGGGTGTACCCAAGACGAAGGCGCGCGGGGGACGACTGCATCGTTCGACGAGGAATTGAATCCAAAGACGAAGTGAGGAGCAAAGACAAGCGAAGCGGTGGTCAGAAGGGAAGAAAGCCGCATGGTGAGTCGATGTTGTTGGTCAAGAGATTTGTGCACTTTATATACGCATGGATTCATGATCCATCTTTGCCGCTTGTTGCCTGTGGTACCACAAGGTACTGTCAGTCGAGAACGCGCTGCCTGTCAAGCTGATCCTGGGACGTGATGCGCCCATAATCCACTCACTCAACTGAGCTCACAGCGTCGGGCCATGTGGATTCAGGACCGTCAGCCATTGCCTTCACATAGAGTGAGCAATAGTTCTCGGGTTTGACGGAGGTAAAGATATGTTCAACGCACATGTACAATATCTTGAGCGGTCATGCTTGAAAGGACCTGCGGGCAGCGAACACAAGTCGCCTGGATTGTGGAGGGACATTCGATATGTACCATAGCGTCTACACAGTCCCTTGAGGGTATCGAATGCTTCGCTTCAGCTTTAGATGCGATGGCTGAGTATTATCGCAACGCTTGCGCCCGTTTCCTAAGCTACTTGGGCGATTGTCAGTCGACGATGCATCTATGCTTCGCATCTCCTCGCGAAGGCAGGCTATCAAGATGTTCCGTATTGAGCCGCATGGATATTGCACCCTATTCATCCCCAATGGTTGTGGGAATTCAGGATCTACGATGACATTCTGAGCTGAGTTTGCCTGCGTGGCCGTGGCAACAGGATTACCAACAAATTTCGCATGCATTGTATACATCCTCGTTCTAATTTCATTCTTCTAAAGCTTGAAATAAACGAAAATCGGTCGATGTCATGGTGGTTACATCGGAAGGTGTGACTTAACTGCTGGCGTGGCGCAGGCCGTCAACGATTGGTGATCCGAACCCGGCAAAGCCCGGCTTCACTTGATCCTTGCGACGTCTGCCTTCTTCCCTTCATGAATACTCTGGTCTTTCTTCTGCATTTCGGACTCGACGGAGCGATAATGAAGCAGCAGTTGCGGATCTACCTTTTCATCGTCTTTTGAGCGCGACAACTTCGGAACAAATGTCTTTTGCCCATGACTGGCTTGGCGTTACTTCGAGATGCTGAATTTACCTTGAACAGGTAGACCTTAGCGTGTCTATATACGATCCTTGCACATGCAATATCCGAGAGACTACCGATCCGATGTGTTTTGCAGGTCCCCGTGACTCAATAACAGAGAACACGGCCTTCACACAGGAAATGCTAGCATGAGCACAACATATTGGCCTTCTTTTCGCCGAGATATCGGGGATTTATCAGAATATTCGTGGTCATGACCTATGTACGTGATGATTTCTCCCATGATTCTTGGAATCCTCGAAGAAGAATAATGGCACCTGCTTTTTTTTTACGCAACATATAAAACCAAGCCAATAATTGCCCATTGATTTTGCACCGCTCCTCATTTGTTTCGAGTATGTTCAATCTCGCGGCTATCTGGCTCGTCTCCTTCGTGGTTGGCGCTATCGCTCAAACATGCCCTGCACTTCCATCCACCATCAACCTTACCGCCAACAGCAAGCTGCCTGACCCGTTCAAGTTCATCAATGGTACTGCTGTAGCTTCAAAAGCAGATTGGGCCTGTCGCCGCGAGGAGATCAGCCAGCTCTTCCAGCGCTACGAACTCGGCACGCTTCCTCCCAAACCGTCCAATGTCACCGCGTCGCTTTCCGGCAACTCACTGACCATCAACGCCTCCGAGGGAGGAAAGTCTATTTCTTTCTCCGTCAGCATCTCCAAGCCTTCCTCCGGCACCGCTCCGTATCCTGCTATCATTGCCTATGGCGGCCTGAGCATCCCTACACCAGCTGGCGTCGCAGTCATCACCTTCAATAACGACGACATTGCCGCTCAGCAAAGCTCTAGCAGCCGCGGACAAGGCAAATTCTACAACCTGTACGGTAGTAACCACTCCGCCAGTGCCATGACCGCCTGGGCGTGGGGTGTCAGCCGTATCATCGACGCCCTCGAGCTTACGCCCTCTGCTGGTATCGACCTCGATCACATCGGTGTCAGCGGCTGCTCGCGCAACGGCAAAGGTGCCCTGGTCGCTGGCGCTTTCGACACGCGCATTGCTCTCACCATCCCGCAGGAGAGCGGGTCGGGTGGTGCGGGGAGCTGGCGCATTTCGGACGCTATCATGGCGAACGGCACGAGCACACAGACTGCGAGCGAGATCGTAGGCGAGAATGTCTGGTTCTCCACGACGTTCAACACATACGCCAATCAGGTGAATGTCCTCCCGTTCGACCACCACTTGCTGTCGGCACTCGTTGCTCCTCGTGGACTGCTTATCATCGACAACACCAGCATCGACTGGCTTGGTCCGCAGAGCGTGTGGGGATGTCAGAAGACGGCGAACTATGTATGGCAGGCTCTTGGGGAGGCGGATCATATGGGTGTTTCTCAAGTGGGCAACCACAATCACTGTGCTTTCCCTTCGAACGAGCAGGGTGACCTCGACGCGTTTGTGAATAAGTTCTTGAAGGGTCAGTCTACCAACACGAACATTATCAAGACGGATGGAGCGAACAACTTGGGCTTTGTTGAGTCGCAGTGGGTGGATTGGACGGTTCCGACTCTTTCTTAGGGGTTATTGATACGTAGTCTTGTAATTTGGTGATACTTTGTACGTTGAATACAACAATTCTGTGATGATTTGAAATTGGCAGTCAGATAATATACAGGACGTAACACAAGGCGTTAAAATCGTTAGAAATATCGTACAGGCTTTACTTCTCTTGCAGGGTACGGCGAGTCACCAACAGACGCTTGACCATCTCGCTGACAGTCTCCGACGTGAACTCCATGTGCTTCAACGCAAACGGACCCAGTTCTCCTTTCATACAAGCGTTGTGCAGTTCCAGCTCGTCGACCAACGGTCGACCAATCATGGCGGCAGAGCGCGGCATCAGCATTGCCGTATACACATCCAATAGTGCGCCTTTCTCCGTGTCGTTCTGGCAATTCACGAATCCATAGTCCTCCATCACCTCGGGGTATCTCTGCGGTGCGCTACCACCGGCAACCTGCAGATACTCCTTCAGACGCCAAACGCCCGCATGCTCACCGTCCTTCTGAGATAGGACCAAGGCGAAGTGCTTGAACCCGTTTGGAACCAGTCCAGATGTCTGGAGGAGCTCTAGCATCCTCCCTCTCTCGTGCGCCTCGCTGAAGAACTCCCAAGTACATCCCTTCTCCTTGATCAACTTCGTATACGCACGTCCTATCTTCTGGTAATCTTCCATACTACTTCCCGCGACGTACCCGAACTCGACGAAGCCCGAATGTCCGGGGACGATGGGCGCGCCGACCCAAGCCACGGTATACACCTGCGTCGCTATCTTCTTTCGCAGAGACCAGCCGCTGATGTCAACGTTTCCCACGTCGAAGGGGAGACCAGTCGCATCGGCGATATGTTTAGCCGCGGGGGTGCTCATCACCGTGGGAAGAATAGAGGTATCGAACACATACAGGTTCTTGAGGAACCATGTGTACGCATGGCTTGGGTTCGCCTCATCGAAATCCAAGTCGAGCTCATACGTTTCGCGGATTTTCGTAACCAGGCCAGCTTGCGCCCATTGTTTGAGATCCTTGGACGTCAGGTTGGGGGCGCGGTGCACGAGGAGGTCGGTGTAAAAATCGAAAAGCTGCTCCTCGGATGTATTCAAGATAGACGCCCGGACGAACCCCCAGTCTTCGCGCGTCTGAAAGTGAGTTGGTCTACTCTTTTCGACGCGGATGGCGCGCAGAAGACGCTGAGCCGTAGAGGGCTTGGGCGCTTTCGTGGACGCTGGTGTTGCGCTCTTGCATTCGAAGACGTGATTATCCCAGTCCTTTTGCTGGCACTCAGCGGAGCAGTAGGATACTGTCTTGCAGTTGCCGCATAATTTCGGCGGCGAGTCGGAAGAGGGATGGGCAACGTCGTGAGCTAGTGCACATTGTAGCGAGGCAGACATGATCCTTCAGGAGCTTCAGTCGCTATGACATGGTATTTGAGATTCAGATGAAGAGAAAGGGAAGCATCGTACCAACTTCAACTGATATTGGGATGTGATTGAGCGTGAGAGTCAGAAGCAAGGCGAAATCGAGGCGCAGTGCTGCTTCGAAGTTCAAATCTCCACGTGAACAAGACGATCGAGCGCGCCACTCCCTCGAACTGTCGCATTGGCGGCGCATGCATTGCTCAAGGCAAGGTTAGATTTGATTTGGATGCGTCGTCATACTTAAACGTTCTTATATACACCTTACCTAAATAAAGGCAAATTTCTCCCAAAATGCGTTACAAGTAAAACCCAATGGCCAATTTAGCGGTAGAAATGATACTAGAGAATGAGTACACATTGTACGAATGTACCACATAGATGAATAACTAGTAGAGCGGGTAGGGATTCTTCATAAGCTGAGCGAGCGCTTTCTTCTCCTTGGCCCCGAACTTCAGGATTCCATCCGCGTACTTCAAGATGTCGCCTTTGATGCACGCTGCGTGCAAATCCATCTCGTCGAATCCTGGCTTGTGCAGCATGCCCTTGTACACGTCCACTAGCCTCGCGTGTTCCTCGTTCGAGCGACAGTTGACGAAGCCATAGTCGACTAGGACAGAACGGGGAGGCGTCTGCTCCGACAGCAGCGCTTCCTTCAAATCCCACACGGACTCGTGCACAGTTGACTGGCCCAAAACGTGCTCGAAGTGGCGGTATTCCGGGGCCACTCCGTACTTCTTTAGTAGGGCAAACATACTGGCGTTCTCGTGGGCGTCGCAGAAATCGAGGAACGGGCATTTCCTCTCTTGAAAGAGTCTCTTGTAGCAAGTGCCGATTTGCATTTCTTCATAGCTGTCCCTCGCAACACAGTACCCGAAGGATACCCAGCCTGGGGAATGGGGTGCAAGGTGACTTCCAGTAAGCGCCGAAACACAAGCGAGGTGGCACTCCTGACGCCGCTCGGACCAGCTCTGCATTTCCTCGCTCATGTCGCGCCCGACATAGGCAATGGAAGCGGCCTTCATCCTGCGTACAACTGCTTCAGTCCCGCGCTCCGGGGGAACGGGAAGGCTCGTATCAAGCACCCATTTGTTCTGGAGAAACCACGGGTAGTACTTCCCTTTTGCGTACGGCGAGTCCAGACGCTCGAATTCTTCTTTTATCTTCTGAACAAGTACACCCTTTTTCTTCCAGATCCTGAGATCGTGGGCGCGTAGCCCAGGAATAAGAATGCGCAGACCTTGGAATAGACCAAGGATCTTATTTCCGTCAGGACCTGCACGGGTGAACCCCCAGTCGTCGCATGTCTGAGCGTCGGTCGGCATGAGATCTTCTCGAATGGCCTTCATTAGATAATGTGCCGTTGAGATATTCGCGCCGGGACAGTCAAAGACGTGATAGTCCCAATCGTCCACCTGGCAATCCCTCGAGCAGTAAGCGACCTTTCTGCAGTTGGCACACAGTTTCGGCGGTGGATAGTCTTTAGGATGGTCCTCGCCAATGCCCTCGTATGCGCAACGAAGAGTGGACGTCATGGTGGTAGCTTCACAAGAGACTAGTATAGAGTGTCAGCAGACCCATATCACGGTTGATTCTAATCTATTGCAATCATGAATTGCGTAGCGCTTAAGAATGAATTGGCAAGGCGCCTATTTGGCTACTACCCTAGTTCCTACATGCTGAGGTTATCTTGAAAAGGAAATCCCTCTGGGTGTACTAAGTACAGAGCGTCCGCTGCCAAATGATATAGTGTTTGTTCAAGGGATGCTTAAATCTGGCTTAAGTAGAATTATCGAGAGGTGCTTGTGATGGCATCAACGGTCACGCGTTACACTTGTGTGTCGATCGGAGTTGTCATCACCACGGCCTGCTCTTGACCACATCCGCAAAAAATGCCCACCACGTCGGCAACGTCCCAGTCCCGCTCGCAGTCTGGATCATCCAGTATCTCCATCCCGCAGACGGCGGCGGCGGGTGGCGTAACCATCACGCAGCCCCCGCAGACAGCGACGTCCTACTTCAAGATCGCGCAAAACAACCTGGTCACCTTTGGATGGAATATGACCTCTGTTCTTGTCGAGCCTACAAGTCTCACGGTCTCCGCCCAGTGCGACAACGGAAACACGTACCCAGTCGGTCCCACGGATGGTATCATCGAGGGCGATGCAACACAGGTGGTCTGGGACGTCTACAGCTGGCAGCAGTCACACTCGAACAACCCGCTGCCCCAGGGAACTTGCACGCTTATGATTTGTGATGAGAGAGGGTACGGAGCGAGCAGGCTGGGAGGATACATGAACCCGAATAGTCAACTTACCTTCGCGTTCTACACGCCCCAGGCGTACACTCCCATCTCCAGTGGTGCGTCTCCCTGCCCTGCACACTCTATCTTTTCTCACTCTACACAGGCTGGGAATGTACTGTCTGCGACCACGGCTTCGCCGCCTATGCCTCCAACCCCACCTTCGTTACCCTCAGTGCCACGGTCCTCGTGGTCTTCCTTTCCGGCTTCCAGCTTCTTCGCAATGCAGCGCGCGCCGTGTAGACTCGGTGCGCCGCAAGGTCGCACCAGAATTCTCACTTCTTCCTTGGATTGTTGGACGTTTACATGGACCTGGAAATTGTTTACACGGACAAAGCTCACGCGCTATCTTACCCTCTTACCCACCCACGCCTTCTTATGTTTTAATTTTATACGTTACTTTTCAGACTGTACCCATCCAGACCGGCTGCACGACGTGTGAACGGCGCATTTTCGCGATGACCGAACACCACATGCTGGGACCTGGGCCCTTGTGATAGCCACTTCGAGTTCTTTCCATTGGCTCTGGCTTCCCAGACGTCATTCCCACGCCCTTCCAATTGCACTCTTGGATGGTATCTTTCCAATATCTTGGAGCCTGATGAGAGCTTATACGACCTTCTTCGCTATGACATTTGCGCACTAATAACATCCCGGTGTGGAGGGAGGATTTCAATGCCTGGGCTGCGGACATCTTTCCCGAGAGCGCATTCCCGAGCTCAGGACATGTTTGCTGACCGCAGAATTCGTAAAACACCAATGTAGGCGATACAACACTGACGACTATTCATCTTCAGAGCTCATGATGTTCCCAAAATGCCGAGAGGTCGCACGCCAGGCAATGTAGCTCACTTTCTCGTTTTCGACTACAACGTGATTCCCGAATATGATTGTTTTTGTCCCCCCAGATGCGCGAGCGATCCTACGGAAGAGAACCGCGACCAGCATCTTGTTTGCCTAGTCCTCGAAACTTGAAATGTGCTTTCCCAATCCTACGCTTATGACAGTCTTGAGTCTGAGGGAATTCTTCGAGGAAAATCAAGCTCGAGAATATCATAAGCTCAGTACATGACGCTTGCAAGTTTGCGTTCACAGCCTGAGGCCGGAAGATTCGATCGTTCGCCTCCGGTCGAACTTGCTACTCGAGAATCACGTCAGTTGAATAAAACGAAGAAATTGAGAAGGCGAAGGAGTAGGTGTGATGAGATCTCACGTTTCGTTTGATTTTACTCGTAGCCTTGCTCATAAAATATTGTGCTGGGAACCATTTCAGCTCAACACAAGCGTCAAGGTCGATAGAAATACATTTGCAAGATATTCGAGATACAAATACATAGTTAAGTAGGAGAAGAATGCATAAATGAATGCCATCGTAAGAATTAGAGAGGCTGAGGGGTGCGTTCCTTGAACCAGGGATGTTCGAGCAGCTGTGCAGCGCTCCAACGTTTACGAGCCCTGCGAGCTAGACACATTTTGAAGAAATCGCCCATGTCTCCTTCCATAGCACGTGCCTCGTGGGCTAGCGTCGACTGCACAAGAAACGTGTCAGTGCCGTCAGATCTTATTTCTCGGACATGTGTGCGTACCATATCATCAATGGTGTTCTGAAGCGGCGGCCCATCGTATGCAAGCTGCATGAGGGCAAGTCCGAGAGTCCAGATATCTGCGGCAGAGGACCATTTCTCTTCGTAGTAGACCTCCGGGGCCATGAGATGAATACGAGAAGGTTCAACAAGGCGGGGAGGGTCTACAAGGCTGTGAGTGACGATGCTTACAGCTTCCAAATATCGCGAGAACGTACAGAGGTCTCTTTTATTGAGCACAGCGCCCAAGTCTATGATCTTGATACGGAGGTGCGAATCCATAAGGATGTTCCCGAGAGCAATGTCGCGATGAATCATGTCTGCCTCATCATGGAGATATTTGAGGCCTTGGAGTGTCTCCCATGCGACGTGGCGAATCAGGTCTTCGTCGAAACCACCAGCGTACTTGGCTTTCCAGGTCGACAGAGGAGCACCGGGGAAATACTCCATAGAGATATGGATGTGCCCTGTCTTTTCTTCCCTGACTATAAAACACTGCGTTGGTATACAAATGTAAGGGTACTGAGAGAGCACATACCAGTTGTGTACCACTCTAGGAAGTTACAGTGGGTGACGATGCGCATGCAGCGCCCCTCATCTTTAGCGGCAATAATCCTGTGCGGATAGTCTTGCTCATTAAGAACCGTTTTGACGGCAACGACGTTGAGAAAGGTATGCTTCTCCATCTCGCCGAATTTTCCAATGCGTACGATACCCTGGGATCCCGCGCCAATCAGGGTAGTGCTGAAAAGATGATAGAGGTCTAGAAGTTAAACACCCTCAATGAGAGCCATAAGCAAGGGAGTCATACCTTTCGAGACCGAGTTCACCGTATGCCAGATGTATTGGCCTTCATCTGGGTTGCGGTAGCCGCAAAAGAGCTTGGTGTAGTTCTGGCGTACGTATGCCTCCGAAGGAGGGCTAGAAATTGTAATGTAGTCAGTGACTGATTGTGCACCAACTACGGAGATATTCTTACCCATACTCAAGGATAAACTGCTCGCGCTGGAGCTGCCTCTCCTCAGAATCCCTTCTGTAAATGGTTATTATTGTTCTCGAGGATGTAGACGCTAGTTATAGTTACCTGAAGTTGTTCTTAATGCGACGGAGTCGATTGTCCTTGATATAACGGTGCTCCTCCTTGTCCACGCTGCAAACACTCTTTGTCAGCCTGCGCTGGCTGCGGCGGCGAAGACAAAGGGAAATTAAGAGATAACATACTGGTCGAGCAGCAAAGAATATTCCCTTCGCACCCCGGGATCGTACTCCGCGCGAACGGCATCTCGAAGTCGCGAGTGAACCATGTTTGCGATGATGGTGGTGGTAAGAGACAGAGCTGTCTTTACTGATTCAGTGATGCTATGTCATCAGGCGTGGGAATATTGCCGTCCTGTACCGTCATTCGGTGGCAACGGCGCGTCTTGCTTCTTCTATCCTTTCGGAAAGCATTAAAAGGAGAAAGATGCTGTGTCTGATTGTAAATGATTTTCTTCAGGCGTAGGATCCGGAATGAGGACCAGCGAATATCGGCCCGGGCCCCGGCGAGGGGCCTCTGAAGTCTGATCACGTGACAAAAACTTTCGTTGTGCACAATGCCTCTTGCTCCGAATTCCAGTAACTCAAACTCTGTACTAAAATCAATCATACATGATGAGTGAGTTTTACAGCGCGAGGGGAGGAGGCGTTATAGATCCTGTCATAACGCGGCCACATCATGGAACAGACAGTGCCCTATAATTGTATACACAAAAAACGGCACTTTCATTTGACCGAAGTGGTGCGTAAAATGTGCTTGATAACGCCCTGTAGTATTTTTTTAGCATATTACCCAGTATGCATCACAGTCAGACACAATACACGCAGCATTGTGAAGAAGTTTGCCATGACACTGCGCATAATGTCGCCCCGAAACATAAATTCGCTTCAAGGCTTCTAGTTGCTGTACTTACCTATTAAAATCATTATAAGTATGACAGCTACGTATATAGTTATCCGAGAGTATAACACGACGGTAGAAAAGCATATAAGAAACAGATGAACGGACTGCACCGTAAAGCGGGGTGAAAACGATAAGAAACTTTGCTTTTTCATCAATTTTTTGAGCGACTTCCTCTCCTCTTCGCTTAGCATCTTCAATATCGAACATGCGTAGTCCCATATCTTCCCCTCTACGCAAGCATCGTGAAGTTCCATCGCGTCGAAGCCTCTACTCACCATCATCGCCTTGTACGCATCGGCAAGAAGTCCACGCTCAGCATCTGTCTGACAGTTTACAAATCCATAATCGATCACCACCGCGGCGATAAGCGTCGAGTTCGCAGTAAGCCCCTCCTTCAACCTCCACACCGATTCGTGACCCCGAGCGACCTGACTCACCACTTTTTCAAAGTGAGGAAGGTCTGGCGCAACACAATAGGTCTTCAAAAGCGTAAACAACTCCCCTTTCTCGTACGCCTGAGCGAATGTTTCGAATGGACACCTCAGATCCAGAAACAACGTCGTGTATGCCTCCAGAACCTTCATCTCCTCCGCACTCGTACGTGCAACGCAGAACCCGAACTCGACCCAGCCGCGCTCTAACAGCCCAGGATACGGCTGCAATCCATGCAGCGCCTTCCCACAAAGAGCTGCACACATAACACGTTGTGGCGTCCAAGAGCCTACTGCCAGATCCTTGCCAGAGTACGCCGTGAACGAGTCAAGCATTTGTTTAGGAAATGGCTTTGGCGAACCAGCACTGGGAAGGCTGAGGTCCAGAACCCAAGTATTCCTGACGAACCACGCATACACGAAGATGTGGCCCACCACGCAATGCGACAGGCCATCTGGGTACGCAGTCGTTTTTGCGTCGTACGCTGCCTTGATCTGCTCGATGAGAGTACCAGTTTCGCGCCAAGTACGGAGTTGAGAGGCGCGAAGGGTCTGGTTTGGGTTGCGCATACCATAGACTATGTCAAGCCCGATGTATAGCGCCAGAAGGATATCTCGCTGCCCTCCGGCGCGCTCGAACCCCCAGTCGACCCGTGTCTGCGGGTCTGTAGGTAGGACGCGATCGCGGATAGCTTTCAAGAGGTACTGCGCTGTCGAAATCGTAGGACTTTTGCAGTCAAAGACGTGTGCATCCCAATCACGCTTTTGGCACTGTATGGAGCAGTACGCGACTTTTTTGCAGTTCGAGCAGGGTTTGGCGGAAGGGTAGGACTTGGGATGCGAGGGGGTGTCGTGGAACTTGCAAAAAAGACGAGGACGAGACTTGGTCATTTTGAGTGAGTCGATGGTGGAAGTAAGAGACAGATACAGAAAAGAATCGCAGAATGCGCCTTGAGGCCGAAGCTTATTAGGCGCCGACACACTCCGGGCAGATACATTCTCAAAGCCTGTGGAGATTCATACTTGCATTATCGCTAAAGCTTGTAGTCCTGTACTTGCCAGTAAGGATGTGGTATAAGTCAACTGTAGATCTAGAGCTAGTTCCCCGAGTCCCGAGTCCCGAGTCCCGACGCCAGCGCATCACGCCCCCGATCATTTTTGATCCGTGCCGAGATTGGCTGGCGCGCACTTACCTTTTCCTCACACGCTCACGCGTACCGCGTTTTCGCGCACAATGCTCATCACATCCTAAGCTCGCTATCAGACACATACACATGAGCTTCGTGTCCGCCAAATCCAGCGCATGCCACTGCTGAACGCACGACTTTGTCCATACCCAAGAAGTTGTCTCGCATACAGTCGCGGTCACACCGCACTTTGGAGGTATGCACGCTCATAAGACCACAGGGCGCTGTTCGTGCATGGCCAGCTCATGCTGTGCTCAAGGACAGCTTCAGCTGTGTACGTGCATGCACCCTCCGAGTCCTGTGTTGTACAGATATCATAAGTTCCAATTCATAGGCATTGCCACTTCCTTTCAATTGAACGAGGTGTCTTAAAATGACGTGCATCTTGTCCCTTTCCCACCATCACCTCACGTCTATCCTGCCAGCTCATTCACCTCATCCACGTCCAATCCTCTATCATGTCGCTTGCGAGGGTCTCCCCGCCAACTCGTGGACAAGCCTCATTCGATGCCGCCATACGAGAATACCACAAACGCACCGGATACGACATTCTGTCCAGCAATGCTGCCTCTAAAGCTGGCGTCAGTCTCGCGGACAGCCCTGCTAATATCCACGCTGCCTTCCAGTCGATCCTCACCGACGTGCGCCGTTCGCAGGATGGTACGCTCAATACTGCGATCGGAAAGGTTTTGGACGGTCTCCTCGTTTTCAATGAAATCAGCGGGGAAATTGCTGCTGTGACGGTGCGTCAAACGGTCCCTCACGCCCTGCCAGATAGATCCTGATTGTCGACTTACAGCAAGTCCCCGGCGTGAAAGGCATCTTTGTCGCATTCGGTATCTTCCTCAAGGTGTGCCAGACAAGCGCCCGTGTTAAGCGCCGAATCCTCTGACATCACACGCGACAGACTCTGAAGAACTATCAAGATCGAAAGGGTGAACTGGCGGCGTTGCTCACCCAAGTCTCCGACTTCCTTGAACGGTTTGCCGTCCGCGAGAGTCTCGACATCAACAACACTTGGAACCACGAGCTGTACACGAGAATATTCGTCAATGTTCTGAACGTCTTTGCGCTTGTTACCAAGATTCTCAAAGGAAACAAAGCCAGCAAGGGTATGTTCTATGTTCACAGAGGCTTATTAGAATTATTCTGATTATCGCGACCAGTACTCCGAGGTCTCGGGGCGGCCTTTCTCAGCAACAAGGACCTCAAAGACGCGTCTCTCCTCCTCAACCGTGATATCGACGCTGAGGCTCGATGGACGTGTGTTGAAGTACTTTCGGCAGTCAACCGAGGTGCGCCGTCATTCTTTCTGGGATCGCTGCGTGAACTAATGTTGTTTCCAAAGTTCGTGAAGACGTATCCCTGAATAGGATCACGCTCGATGCGAATACCTCCACGCTCAGTGCGAATACATCCACGCTCAACTCCAACACGATTGTCCTCAACTCCCATACCTCAGCGCTCGGAGACATCCAGGCCAACGTTCTGGAGTGCGTTGGGTTTGTCCGCATAGCTCGTACAACCCATGGAGTCTCGCGATTCGGCTATCCAATCTCCGCCCCATCATCGACCGACCTCTCCCACCGTCGTATATTGCCCAACGACGTTGACGCGCTTGTCGTTGCGCGCGACGCAATAATGCTCTTCCAGCGCTTCACTTCCACGCAAATCACGGGGGAAATTCGTGTCCCAGTAGCGTGCTCTGTCGCGCTCGCCCTTGCAATGTCTCCCAACCTCCCGATCCTCTTCAGACTGGCGTTGGCCAACATGATTTCGTTCTTCATGTGGAATCGGGTCATGATGCCGAGGAGAGTTGTGTTCACCTTTACGCTTGTTACATGGGCTTCAAGAGTGGAGATGCCTTTGTCTGCAATGCGGGACTTAGAAGTATGTCAGCCTTCTACGCGTGGTGTGAATTCAGATTGACATTGATTGTGACAGACATATCAATCCGCATTGCGCGAGATATTCAGTGATCCCAACTGCCCAGAACATCAAGCTAGCCGTCTCTGCTCAAGGCAGACAGTGCCCTTCGCATGGCATCGTGGGTTGGAAAACTCTTTTTTTGCAGGGCGCGATGTTCACCGTGATCTAAGCCCTGGAATAGAGTTAGAACTGATCACTTTTGAAGACCTTTCGGTCAGAGCTGACATTGAGTGCCCAGACTGCCAGCACCCTCGTCGACATCGCCGGCCCTCAAACATCTCGTTTCATGAGTTTGCATGGTATGAGCAAGTGTCCCAGGGTTTCATCTAGCTTAAATCTTGATACAGTGCTAAATGCAACAATACTTTTTGTTTTGGGGGGCCGCGCGCGCTGCGGCATGTACGTGGTGATTTTACACTGTCGGTGTTAGTCGGGACTCCTGCATTCATGTCATGGTGGAAGCAATTTGCACTCTGTGACCACGTACATTTTATTCGTAATAAAATCAAAAGGCTGCAGAAGATGAAGAAGAATATGGTTGTTGTGAGGAGGAGGCAGAAAAAGAAGTTCTTTTCACAGCTGTGACCTTTTCCCATAATCATACTTTACATGTACATACACTTTGTACTTCAACGTTCAACGACGAAGCTTGTCCATACTTTCTGTCGCTGCGCGAAACGCCATTTACCTTTTGTCGATTTATGCAGTATCATACCGTTGCGGTTTCTCTCAGATCCACCTGCCCTTTGTACACCATCTGACGACGTGGGAAGTGTTGACATGGACAGTCCAGTACGTCCAGCGAAAGCTTTCACACTCGTCGCGTTGGTTTTGACCATCGACCAGCGAACCATAACATGCATAACAGCTCGAACAACAGAAAAGCAGCAGCATAACATTCAAATGCAAGTCCAACCTAGATACATACGTAATATAATAGTCTAAATACCAAACCGTACTGTTCGATTAGCATCGCCTTTTTCGCGACATCATACCGGAAACCCTCCACCTACTGCAGCATCTCAAATCGTAAAGAAAGGAAATCAAGACGCTCGACTGTACACGCTCATATTCTCATGGAACCGCGTTCCAGCAGGCCACTTCGGTGCAGGAGCGGGTTTCTTCAGCGGCGGGGGCGCTGGGACAGATGTCGGAGTCTGCAAACGGTAGTGTGAACACATGGGGCAAAGCAAGAGAAGATTGTCAACAACGCACCTGAGAAGCCTCGGGAGCCCCCGCAACGCTCTTCCTCCTCACATGTCCATACCCTGGCGAGCGCTTGGGAAACTCCTCCAGCGAAGACGCAAACGAGTTTCGTCTCCCATGCGCCGTGGTCGAACTCCCGTGCTTCGCCGTCGCACCGCCATGCTTCGAGATAGGATTCAAAGAGGAGAACAAAGGATCCAAGGACGCTTTGATAGGAACCAACGCAGACGCGTCTTTGCTTTTGCGTTTCGAGGAAGCGTCCTTGCTCTTGCTCCGTCTACTCTCCTTCTCGTGGCTCTTGTTCCTCCGCCCCAGAGGCCATCCTCTGTCGGATAACCAGCCACTGTGCTCGGACTTGTCCGTATCCGGAATCGTGACGGCGAAGATGCTCCCGATGTCGGTATCCCGCATGTCGATGGGCGCGCCGTTCGATAGGTATCGAATCGTTGTTGGGGCCGCAGTAGACGAAGTGGATGGATTCGCTACTGTCGGCGTAGCCTTGTACACCGACGTTGTTGGCGTCTTGATAGGCTCAGCAGCAAGCGTATGCCGTCTAGCACGAAGTGTGGGCATCTCTCTGCTTGGACGGTCACCAATAGTCAGCGCAGCCTCCACATCATTCGCGCGCGCAGCCCGAGCAATAGCACTAGCTAGCGTCTCATTGCCCTGCCTCTCAACAAACGGTGCACATCCCCCGCGTTTCGAAGCCGGAACATCGAACGAGTCCTCCTCGATGATAGGCCATCTGCGGTCTTTCTCCCTGGGCGCAGGCGTAGACGTAGGGTATCGCGAAGAATCCACAGCATGCCTCGACGGCACAGCATCGCTGCTCACATTCCTCACATGGGCACGCCGGACAAGAGACGAAATGGGTACAGGCTCTTGCTCCCGGGTGAACACCTGCCGCTGCACGTTCCCATCTCCACCCAGCCGTGATGATGACGCGCCACCTCGTGTATCTGCGTACGCCCCGCCGCGCGGGTCAACATACACGAATGGATCATCCCCCGACGGCGGCGGCGTCGACATCGATGCCGAACCCGGCCGTCGTTTGACCAGTTTCCGCGGCACAGCGGACGAAGACGTATTCTCTGGACTAAACGATCCAGACCGTTCGATTTGCCCGGGGACAAACGAGGCTTTGAGTGGCGAAAGCGGCGGCGAACGTGTTTCTTTCTTCAGACGCGCTGTGGGTGTTGTCGTGCGCGACGGCGGCGTCTGTGAACGGTTCGGCGGCGTCGCAGTGCGTGTAGGTGGCGTCGCAGATCGTGGCGGCGGCTGGGGCACAGTGGACTTGGCAGGTCCAGTGAGAGGGTATTTTGGACCAGGCGGAGGTTTGGCTGTACCCAGCACAATAGGTGTCTTGGTTGTAGGCGTAGGACGGGCAGTGGGAGATGTGGGGCGGGAAGCGGGGCGGGAGGCGGTGCCACTCCTTCGTCTTTCGTACTCGCGCTCCTGCTGCTTCCTTTCGTACTCTAGCTCCTTCCTTCTCTCATACTCCCGCTCGTGCTTCCTATCGTAGTCGTAGCTGCTAGAGTTCGGCGCGCCTTTCGTGTAGGCAGGGCCCGCCACTTTTGAGGGAATGTGGTAATCCGCAGGCTCACCCGCGTATAGATTTGGATTCCAGATGGCGCCGCGTTCGGGGTTCCAGGTCGGCACTGGTTGTATAGGTGTATGTCTGCCACTGGCTGTGGGACGAGAAGATGTAGGAGTAGCAGCCGGTCGAGTGGATGTTGTAGGTATAGCTCGACTGGATGAGGGGATAGCCTGGCTAGTCGTTTGGGCCTTAGCCCGACTCGGCGAAGGGGCTCTGGAAGTCGCTGCAGACCGGACAGCCGGGGTCACTGCAGTAGACCGGCTCGCGGTGCCATAGGACGCCGTCGCGTGGGTAGTAGTATTCTGGTGTCGTGCTTGCGTGGTAGAGGTCGATGGTCTTGCTTCACTGGTTGGTGGCCGCGTCTGCGGGGCCTGCGTAGGCGGTGGGAGACGCGCTGTTGTCGTGCGTGTGGCCATTGCGACACTGACTTGGAATAGATTGTAGTGAGTGGGGAAGAGAAATGGAGGGGGGACAGAAGCTTTTATATGCGTCGCACAATAGCTCTGCAACAGCCCCAAATTCTGCTCCTTCCGCGTAGGCTCTTTTTGTGCTTTGGAAAGAATAGTAGTCGCTGTGAACGAAAGCTAGGTCCGCTTATATCCTCCAGAAAAGCAAAAAGGCAGTGAATAGGCTGCGCACAGTCCGCAGCAATGATATACGATGGTGGTCGTCCGAAAGTGAAAAGCGTTCGGAGCCTGTGTGACTCGGATCCGGCGGGTGATCGCCACGAGGCAGCGGAAAACGAAAACGAGGCAAGCGGAGAACAACACGAGGCACAGACGTCATTCACAGTTCGACTTCGTCCTTGTTCACTTTGCCCCCACGACCGGTGGCATCAGACCCAGATTTCGAGGGTGAAAATCCTCTCAGTGACACACATTCCACCTACGTTACTATGCAGCAATGAACGATAAAGAAGTTCGAACTATAAAGCCTCAATTTCCCAGGATGTGCCACTGGAACTGGGTGCTGGAAATACCTCCACGGATGACTCTGTGTTCCACGGAAGTAAACGGAAGCAAAACAACGCTGTGGGGGCATCGCTTTTCATTCTTTTGTGGCAGACGACCTTAGATGAATGTCAAGTACCACGGTGACGGTCAGTCACACTTCAGTCACTCAGCAGTTGCTTAGCAGCACAATAATCAATCTGAATGCTTTTATGTAGTGGCGAGTCGTCACGCAATGTGTTCCTGTTGCTCTCTCTGGCCTCTCGACGCCTCAAAATTCACTACGGCGCCTTCGCGCGTCACTTCTTTTGATTAACGGAGGCTCGCCTGGGAAGAATCGTCACGGGTGTTTGTTAGACTCTGCTCTGCTAACCTCACACGGCACTGATTGGAGCTCAATCTTGAGGACGGCTCTGGGACTGTAGCATCGCAAACGCAAACACATACGTAGCATCTTGAGTAACGGGCACAGTTCCGAAGCAGGAGCCCGAGCGTAAAGTAAGACTGCGACGAAAATTCAGAGCTTCGAGAAGAACTTCCTCCGTTGCCTCCTCCTCACATCACCCATCTTCCACTTTCTTCGCTCATGTGCCTTTTGTATCCTCTTGCGATGCAAAGGGAGGGCACTGCGAAATAAATGTGGCTTCCACCATGATAAAAATACAGGACTTCCTCCGTATACCCACGCGCCATGTTTCCGTGGTTTTCCATAATGGTACACCTGGAGGAAAAATATGTTATTGCATGCAGCACTGAAGCAACGTCAATCTAAGGTTACATTTGAGGTACAGGCTCATACCACGCGTACTCATAAATTCTTGAAAACGGTGTCCAGCGATGAGGGTGTTGGCAGTACGGGCACTGGAACGGCTCGTCCTTGACTAACCTGGAATACAGCCAGAAGAGAGATACTTCTATTTCTGATCCTGGGCTTATAGTCCGAAGATCGTCATTCCGCATTAATGTTTGTGAACCACCATGCCATGGCGAGGCCAAGTGCTCTGGAAACGGACCGATTGCTTGATGTTCTGCGCAAGTGGGGTCACGGAATACTCTGTGCACTGTGAATGCGTATGACTGTGCCAGCATCTATCAATCTCGAGAAAAACAGCGCTTGAATTTAGGCTAACCTCCCAGCCTCCTTGTACAGCAGATATCGGAACCTCCACCCTTGACGCCCATGTGACGAGTGTAAAGGTGAATATCGTTCTTCGTGGCATCATGACCTGCTTCCACATAAAGAACGAAATCATGTTGGCGAGCGCCAGTCTGAAGAGAATGGGCAGGTTGGGAGACATTGCCAACGCCAGCACGATCGAGCACGCTACTGGAACGCGAATTTCCCCGGTCACTTGCGTGGAATTGAAGCGTTGAATAATTACCATTGCGTCGCGTGTGACAGTGACCAGATCGATATCGACGTCGGCCTGAGGCGGCGGTGAACGATAAACAGTCGACGACGAAGGGAGGATCGGATATCCAAAGCGAGAGCCCCCTCCGTAGTACTAGCAGTACGAACAAACCCGACGCACTCAAGAACATTGGTGTGAATAGCACCAAGCGCTGAAGTGTGAGAATGGAGAAGAATGGCATTAGAGGCGACAGCCGCAGACGTTGTGACCAGTGTCGAGTTTGCGAGATCGATTCTCGCCTGCGAGTGGGAAAGCTCTTGACGTACTTTGAGAGCAGCATCAGCCCATGCAGTCATCGCGGGATGGAAGTATGGAACACGCACCGCGTTGGACCTCTGCGAGTACTTCGACGCAAGTCCATCGAGCGTCAGCATCGATATCACGGTGAAGCAAGGCAGATGCGTCTCTGAGATTTTTATTGCTGAGAAAGGCCGCACCGACACCCCGAAGTACTGGTGGCAAAGGTCAGTGGATAATGCCAATAAACCTCTGGCTTCATGTACTACGCACTTTTGCCGAATCTCTTTCTCTTGAGAATCTTTGTAGCCAGTGCAAAGACATCAATAAGGTTGATGAATATCCTTGTATACAGCTCGTGGTTCCAGGTATTGTCAATGTCGAGGCTTTCACGGATAGCAAAGCGTTCAAGAAAGTCCGAGACGTCTGTGAGCAGCGTCGCCAATTCGCCTTTCCGGTCCTTGTAATTCTTGATAGTCTATCACATACGGTTTAAGATGCAGGCGCCAACCAGATTACTTGACTCGCGCACGTTAAGGAAGATACCAAACGCGACGAATATCCCCTTCCCACCGGGCACTTGCTACAGCGAACCATCAAGATTTGATTACCTCGAAGTAATATCAAGCGTACCATGGCGGCAGCAACTTCTCCGCCAATCTGATTAAAACAGAGTAGCGCGTCAAGGACGTTGGGGAGAGCAGTATCGAGTTTGCTATCCTGCGACCGGCGCACATCGGCGAGCATTACACTGAAGGCAGTGCGGAGGTCGGCAGTGCTTTCAACCTGTGCGAGGCCAGCTGCGGAGACTGTACTGCAAGACAAAACATCGTATCCAGTGCGCTTGTGGTACCTTTGCAAGGCAGCGTCGAATGCGGCTTGTCCTCGCGTCTGCAGCAACCCGTTCGATAGTGACATAGAAAAGGGACGGAGTTCGAGCTGGAAGGACGGTGATGATGGTTACATGGGAAGATTACTTATGGCGCCGCGTTCAAGTGAACGTGAGCGGCGGCGCCTATAAATTGATATGATATCTATGCTCCGAGTCTATAGGCCTCGGCTATCGTGTACCGCAAGTTAGACAGCTCTAAGCTGAGGCTGTACTGGAATAATATAGCGCGTAAATTTGGCGAACGTTCTGGAGAGAGAATGGCACAACATGCTGGTCATGATGCAGCGATGGGAAGATCGGCGTGCGGACCTAAACTTCCGGCATTGGCTGAGTCAGCGATCATGTCGCGCTTAGACAGTTACCACGATGGACACAGAGGCGTTAGACGTGTTCTTGCAGCCAAAAATCGAATTAGCGCCTCGTATGCCATTCTCTCTTTGTTCAGTGCTGGCTGTGCCCTTACAATTTCTGTCTGCTAGGCCGCGGGCGTCCAGCATAAGTCGTGCATATCCACAATTCCTTGAAAGGGTGTTTGAAAGTTGAGGGTTCCCGAGAACGATTTCCGCGCGCGGCTGTCCTCCTTTGCACTCCTTTCACCTTCTCCAGACCTCGTATTCGACTTGCCAGCAAATGAATCGAAATGACTACAACCCATAACTACTTATGAGTGCCAAGACTCTTCCTGCAATCGGTGGCGAAGGACCGTTATGCGATGGACGCGGCGGTCGCGAGTCGCGACTCGCAGATACCGAAGAATATGGGCGCCTGCAGAGGGTCGTCGGAAGGGAGAACGAACGTTGCGACCCAAGCTTATGGCCAAGTCGAGGTGCGTTATCCGTCCCCAATATCTTTGTTTTGACTTACTTTTAGTAATTATCGATGCCATGTTTTAACTGGGCCGTCAAGCTCTCCCTAAGACTCCGGGCCTCGTCCGTGGAAAGGCACGAATACTTCGACTACACTCTCCCCAAGTTTGGCATCGCTCAACCTGGCGGATGCCTCTGTGCAACTTCGTCGACAACTTTGGCCGAAACAAGGCCGCCGACTGTTTCATGCGCGTGTCCCGAGTCCGCCAGAAGATTACAGCGAACAACTCGTACCAGGATCCTTGACCGCGTCCGAGGAGCAGCGTAACAAGACCCGGTGCATAATCCTGCACTATGCCATCGGGAGTCTGCCAGGCCGTTTCAAAGTTTATCGAGAATGTACCGTAGCGGCGAACGAGGACAGGTGCATTACCGACGCAACCACGTCTAAGTGGATCGGCGGCCTCAACCTACTGCTGGCCTATGTCTACGTGGCCTTCGTCTCACGCTCCCACGCCGCCTAGCCACGTCGCGCGCTGTTGCAGACGATGTGGGTACTCGATATGTCATTCTTTTCCTGTTTTCAAGACAATTGATACATGGGAACACGACGATATTAGAGCGTATCTGCTCGCCATAATCTATTCATTCTACCATAAATTATGAAAATGAATAAACTAAATTCCGAGAACAACACCCCACGCATTTTCCG